>NDXB01013955.1:0-32568 GCA_002631895.1 Agapornis roseicollis
GCAGTGCTCAAGGCCAGGTTGGACACAGGGGCTTGGAGCAAGCTGCTCCAGTGGAAGGGGTCTTTGCCCATGGGAGCAGGGGTTGGAGCTGGAGGAGCTTTAAGGTCCCTTCCAGCACAAACCGTTCCATGAGTCTATGATTCTCTATATAGCTGAAGAGCCTGCAAGCAGTTTGGCAATAAAAAAGACTGTCTTAGAGCAGTAGCTGAATGGCAGCAAGGTCTTTCCTCTCTGTAGTTCAGCAGATTGTTCACTGATCACAGGAATGACTGTTCTAAACAGGCAGTGATGAATTCTGCCTTTTTCTTTCTGCCTTCAGGAAGGTGGTTTCAGGCCTTTCAGCACATACACCCTGTGCTGTTCTGTGCCCTGTCCAGCACTTCTCATGGACTTCACTCACCCATGACACTGGTGGGGAGGGGGACAGTGCCCCAGATCTTTGTGCCGGTGCCCATTCCATGTAGGGAGGCATTAGGGAGATCCACAGCAGAATGAAGTGGTTTGTAATGTGATATGGTGCAGATTTCAGAGCTCACCATTGATGCGCTCCTTGGGGAATTAGCTAAATATGCCTTGAAAGGGTTAGCTGCTCCGTACCAAATCTGCTTACACTGAACCTACAGAAAGCTCCGTGGAAATATTCTATGTCAGGGTTTTACTTCTCCTGTCATGGAAGGTGGAATATAGTAACACTGCCTGCAAATACTGGTGCGGGAGGGGAGAAGAAGGGAAATGCAGAGGTGGATCAGCCAAGGGTTGGGATAAATTAGGAATTGGGAAAAGCTTAAGAAGGTATTTTCCAAAGGCTCTTTTCACACATACAGAACTCTGCATGCTGCTTATACGGCATTTAGTGACATGGTTTAGTGGTGGTCTTGGCAGTCCTGAGGTAATGGTTGAGCTTGGTGATCTTGGAGGTCTTTTCCAACCTAGTTGATTCTATCGTTCTATAACATGGCTTTAGCGCAACAGCCAATGTTTGGAGCACAGGGCAGCTCCAATGCAGCAGGACTGTACCAAACCCATCAAGTACAATTCATTGTTAACTTCATGGGTAGCAGTGTCCTTAGCTCTCATGACAGTACTTTACAGCACTGACTGCGCACCTTCACCATGACTTGGTAGGACACTGCTTGGAAATGTGTGGCAAGCAGTTTGATCTGTGTGAGATGGTTAAATACACCGTTATAGGCATGCATTAAACACACATTCAGTAATACTGAGTGCTTGTCTCAAATGACTAAATTGATATATATCTAAATCTAGTTAGTATGGGTCTTCTTGCTGACAAATGGAGTGTTTAACTGCTTATGCTGTATTTATGCATGTTTTGTACAATCCCAGGCTGCTTTGTGTTGGAGGGGACCTTAAAGCTCATCCTGTTCCAGCCCCTTGCCAACCTCCCACTAGAGCTGGTTGCTCCAAGTCCCGTCCAACCTGGCCTTGAACAATGCCATAAATGAGGCATCTACTACCTCTTAGGGCAATCTGTGCCAGTGTTTAGATTAACATCTGAATCAAATAGATATTGACGATTAACCCTGGTTTATGGGGAAACATGAGAGGTCTTGACTTTGGCCACTGCTTCTGGAGCATGACCACATTTCACTCACATGCAACACTGGGCACTTGTGGGTGAGCAACTTGCGACACCCCCAGGTTGTGGTTTTTGTCCATACCTCACGCTGTGCTTGTGCGGATGGTGAGGAAGAAGCCAAGGGAGCACAGAGCTGCAACAGGCTGGAGGAGTAGGGAACAGGGAATGGGATTCTCTTCCCTGCTGGCTTCAGGGGCTATGGAGTACTGGGTATAAATCACCGAGATGCATTGCTGCACAAAACCCACATTGCAGAAGCTACAGTGGCAATAAATCTTTCAAATCAGTCGATTTATCAGCGGATTCGCAGTTCCTAATTCAAAACAAGGGAAGTAATTATTGAAAGAAGGTCATTAGTTGAAGTAAAGCTCTTTATTGAATATGCTACTGAGTCGTTCTTGTAGGCACCTGGGGGCTTATTGCATTGTGCTTGAAATGAAGGAAATCACTGCGAGGTCACTGGAAAGAGACAGCCATGGGTTGGAGCAGTCCCCACCTCATGGGGCATGTGGACTTGGGGGAGATGGGCCAGTGTGGAGCTGCAGAAGCTGCCAGAGGGGGCAGCTTGCTCTTAGTGCTGCTCAATGAGATGCCTGTTCCACCACTGCATCCCACTGTGACCTCCTTCCAACATGGGGCTCTTCCAGCAGGATGCTTCTGCTATGCACAGCTGACATTGGGCTGCATTTGTTCTATTTGAGTAGAAAATATTTTATACTCTGGTGTTCTGTTAAGAGTTCATTGCAAAGTTCGCTTGGAGAGCCCTTTAAGACAACCTGGAAGGGTGGCATGGAGAGGGTGGATGCTTTGCCTAGAAGTACTCTTCTGAACTGGCTGCTGAGCTTGCAGTAATGCTGGGAGAACTGGAAAGCTTTGGATGAAGAGCCCTTTGCATAGAGAGGTGGTACATATCTCTCCCATCATGGTCTGTGCTGGATAGATGACCAGTCAGAATCTCTCTGCAGCATGCCTTAGGGGCCCCTTAACTGTGCAAATCCAGTGTGATGTCCTGTTATGTGGACTATAAGCTCTCAGCTCCCAGAGTCTCAGCCCTTGCAAGTCTGGATGGTGCCTTAGAACACCCCTCCAGTGGCAGGAGAGCTGAGGCTGCTCCATGCTCAGTGCCATGGCTCCTCAGCAGATGGGTGACCACGGTCCCACCTGCAGCCGGTGTCCATNCTCCCAGAGTCTCAGCTTTTGCCCTGGCTCAGCCCTTGCAAGTCTGGATGGTGCCTTAGAACACCCCTCCAGTGGCAGGAGAGCTGAGGCTGCTCCATGCTCAGTGCCATGGCTCCTCAGCAGATGGGTGACCACGGTCCCACCTGCAGCCGGTGTCCATGCAGTGGGTTGCGCTGAGATGTAAGCTGGTGGTTGTTAGAGCTCAGCAGGACATAAGGAGTCTGTTCTCTGCACCAGCCACCCCGCCAACAGTAGAGGATTGAGGGAGAGTTTTGAGAGAGATAGAGTAATTTTCTACTGTGTGAATAAAAGAAATGAGAAGATGAAACAACCTATTCTCTTACTCCAGCTTTATCCATCTAGGGGTTTCTGCTGCTGTTGTTATTGAGCCTGAATTTATACTCTAATGGTCAGCTCTGGCTGGCTCCCATCCCATTTTGTTTCACCTGATGGAATGCATCAAATCATCCCTCTATTAAGTCTCACTGCTCCAGCCTCAGCAACTGAAAAGGCTGAGATGCAGCTGAAGCTCAGTGCAAAGTGATGCCTGGCTGCAGCTGGGCTCTCTATGGCTCTGGGGGAACTTCACGTGCAGTTTGGGTCATAAAGTCCTTGTCTGCACAGGAAGCAGTTGGGTATTTGCTCAGTGGCAGGAAATGAAAGGCAGGCTTCAGAGGCTGGTCAAGAGGAACAGAAACCCAGATGTAGAGATGCCTCTTGGGGAGTGGTGTGTTAATTTGGGGGTTTATTACTAATTAGTGGCTTTCAGAGAAGCTGCCCCATCCCTGGCAGTGTTCAAGGCCAGGTTGGATGGGGCTTGGAGCAACCTGGCATAGTGGAAGGTGACCCTGCCCAGGGCAGGGCCTTGGATCTGGATGAGCTTTAAGGTCTCTTCCAACCAAAACCACTCTGTGATTCTATGATGAAGCTCAGCAGTTGCAGCAGTACCTCCTCACTCATAAGTGGCAGATGGGGAGGGTTGCAAGTTGTCTTTTCTGGTGAGGTGCAGGCTGTTGTGGTATTTTGACAGTATTTTGACATCATCAAACACCCCAAACGGCTCTGTGTCAAAGGCAGCAGCTACGTTGCTGTGCTGTGAATAGTGCACGAGCATGTATTTGTACTTCATCGGTATTGCATTCAATATATGGTGTCATTTGAGTTTTGTCTGAAAAGAAACCCAGAAAGGAACGGCCGTTTCAGCAGCAACGCTGGCTTGTCTGCGTGTCTGTATGGACTCACGCACACGAGTGCTCTGTAGCTCCGTATCGAGAGACTCAGGAGGACAACTGGCTCATGATGGCTTTAAAACACAGAGAAATCAAGATCAATCCGTAAGCAGCCAACTTAGACAAACAGCCCCAGCACGAAGCAGCAGGAAGAGGCTGCGTTACGAGCACGGTGCTGGAGAGCTCTGGCTCAGAGGCTGAGCTGTTTTGTTTTCAAAGGGAACTGAATTAGGTGGCACGGAAAAGCCACTCAATTCCTCAGTTTGCTGTTTCAAATGGTGCCAGTGCTGTATTTCACTTCCAATAGCGTTTCTTCATGTTGCTTACAAAGCTTAAACTACCTCTCCTTGGAATCACTAATATTGGTTGATTTCTAAAATGGAAAAGTTACAGCAAACATAAATCAGACCAGGGATTTATTAGGAAAATGCATTTCACCTGCGATCAGGAGATTGATCCAAGGACACTGGTAACAGGGAACTGCCTGCCCGCCCCCCGTTATTGCTGTAATCTGTTCTAAAAATGTGTAATCAAGAATGACAACAGGAAACAAATGGATTGGGCTGGTAATGGCATGGGCAGCAGCGGGGCTGATTAACATATATATTCCATAGCTTCCTGGTGCAATACTTCATCTGGAGTGCAGGCTGGAGAAATGAAATCATTTATTTCTGTGACTGTAATAGATAGGAAAATGAGATCATAAACAGACTGGAATAAACATTACAACATAATTCACTGATGTTCGAAGTAATCCTAATTCATGAGTTAGTGGCTTGTAGCATGGTCACTAATTTCTGTTTCATGTTCTTTTGTCTAAAAAAGAGTAATTTTCAAAGGAATCATGAGTTGTGTGTGGCAGGATTCTTACTGGCACCCTGAGGGGCACTGTATCCCTGTCCTGCATCTATCCCTGACACATGCTTTCCCACATAAGCCTTCACCTCACGGTCTAGCTGACTTTCAAACTGCAAAGCAAAATTAAGCAGTCACCAATACCAATGAAGTTTGACCATCTCTGTGGTGGATTTTAGCCCTTATTCATGGAGAGGAGTTCCAATATCCCTCCTTTTCCAAGTTTCCATTTGAACTTTATCCAAAGATGCCCCATCCCTGGCAGTGCTCAAGGCCAGGTTGGATGGGGCTTGGAGCAAGCTGCTCTGGCAGAAGGTGTCCCTGCCTGGGGCAGGGGGTTGGAACTGGATGAGCTCTAAGGTCCCTTCCAACCCAAATCAGTCTGGGACTCTGTGACTCGTGCGAGGCTCTCTATGCCCTCGGTCTGTATCACTCCCGAGCGCACCGGCCACGTCTTCTCAAAAGCACAAATAGAAATTAAGGAACCAGGTCTTTTGTGGAGCTGATTGATGGGGGAGGTCTGGCAGATGTGCTGCTGACACCTCACAGCTGAAAGCTGATGGAAGTGGAACATGCTGGTTATTCTTCTTGTCCTCTTGTCCTATATGTCTTTTTGTGATGCTCTTGGTCCTATCCCAGACATTTTGTTTCTAGGTTGTACAGCAGCCTAGACAAGTTCTTTTTGGGAAAACAGAGGAGTTTTGCGCTCTTTAGTCCCATTTGCACTCAAAGATCACGTGAGTTTTCTTGGCTCCTGAATTGATTGTTTCAGTTTTGGCCCATTTTAAAGCCATCTCCTGCTCTTTAGTTTGCATGCATGAGCAATCTACCTGTGGTCCAGCCCAGTGACCCAGCCTTGCCAGATGTTTCTGACTCACAGAGCAGTGTCCATATCATGACCAGTTTGTACCACAGCAACTTAAGTGGTGTGAAGACGTAGCCGCTGTTTGATCTGTCAGCACATGCCAAACCCACTCTTGGTTTCCAACTGCCACCCAGGAGTACAGGCACTGCTTTTGTGGATAATGCCCAGACTTGCACATTCATCTATGTCTTCTGATTATCAGCTCAGGTGTTGTGGAGAAAAACCTCTTAGAAGGATTAGTCCTTACAAACCCATGTAGTTAATCAGTGAATTTTACCATGGTGAATGAAGGTCTTATCTTCCTTACTTACTTTTACCTGAGATAATGTGTTTGGATATTTTCATTGCTAGGAGTGCTGACTTTTGGTTTATTATTATTTATTGGCTTTTATTCCTGCGGATCCCATTACCTCAGTGGTACCCTGCAGTGGTACCTTCCTCCAAAGCAGCTGACCTCAGGACCAGGCTATGTAAATACCCACGAATCAGGAGGTATGCAGGAAGCAGGGGGCATGAGCCTTGGCACCATCACCATGGGCTCTCAGGGGTGACTTCTGTCAGGCCTTTCTCCATGGATGTCTCAATGCTGCCCTTTTATGATGGCAGGCTTTGCTCCATGGAAAGCTTTTTCTTCAGCAAAACAAAGTAAGTTAGAAGTAAATTAAGTTTATGTTAGAAACTGGAGGTGGTTTATATATAACGAGGCAGATCAAGTGTCAGGGTTAATGTCTCTTACTCTTCTCGTTGTAATTCCATAAATCTCTACAGGATACTCTCTTATTTATTTCCTCTTGAATGGAGCCATCCCATCTTCTTGATTCTTCATGCGTTAACAGACACAGATAACTTTCTGTATCTGCTCGGCTCTTGAGGTGCTGGGAAATACTGAGTGCATTTTCCAAGTAAGGCAACTCTAGTTTAGAAAATATGGATTTAGTCTGTGACAAAGATCCAGCAACAGGTGGGGATCAAAGGTGTCCTTCATACTGTTTGATTTCTATTTCATTCTTATGATGTCTAGTACTTTTAATGAGCAGTGCCACAGCAGGCAGGTGAGTTTGCTCTTAGAAATGATTTCCAGGTCTAATCCCCACACAACTGTAGAATACTTCCAATTTTTATAGCAGTGTGTCTTTGGCAAGATGTGGATTCCTCCCCTGCCATCCTGCCAATTGACCTGAACACGTTTGGTACCCATTAAATGACCTCACAGTCGATTTGGTTTTTGACCTTTGGATGGTTTCAAGTAATTTGTGGCATCAGCAATTGTCCCGTTTTATAGCTCAGTCTCTTTCCCAGAGCCCAGGCAGCAGCAAAGCTCTGATTTAAGCAGCAGAACGTCTCGGCCGCTCCTGCCTTGACCTTGGCTCCGGTTGGTTTCTGAGTCAGCACAAATAAAAAGCCTGAACTTTATGAAAAGGTTCCCAGAAGTTTCTTAAAAGCCTGCTGGGGTCAGAGGTCTGGGAGCAGCAGCAGCCGCTCCTCCTGCTCGGAACTGAGGAGAAGGGCCCCGAGCTCTGCTCTTCTTTGCTTTGAACACCCAGAAGTGTGGAACTGTTTCCTTTATTACACCAGCAACATCTGTGATACCCATCTGCACCTTCTCCCGGGGGAACGCGGGTGTTTTGCACTGCTGGGGACCAGAGATGCCCAAGGGAGCAGCAGTCTGTGCCATGCACAGCCCATCTACACCTTGGTTATTTTTAACCACATTAATTTTGACAGCATTTTGTGATTCAAACTTGAGATCAGTTCAGAGGTTTTAATTTTCTAATATTTGGCTTTTCTCAGATAATGCCTGTGTAGGGTGCAGGCTGTGGAATAACAGCCATGAATATTCATTCACAACCTGTCAGTAGCATTCGATGCTCCTTAATGTGATCTGACAGCTTCTTGGCTCGCTGGAGGGGTTGGCAGCCTCTCTCCAGCTGCTATCATACAGGTGACAACCTGGAAAACAAGATCCTCATGGTCATTGTAACTCACCCCAGCTCACTCAGTGGGGACACATCTCACGCACGGCTGGAGGCTGAGGAGTCCCTGCCCTGAGGTCCCTTGGGTACAGGAGAGGGGACAGGGCTGCCCTTTGCCTTGTTCCTGTAATCATGACTTGCCATGCTGCTCAGTGCCTTTTTACAAGTACAGGAACTTCAGAAATTAGATGATCAGTGAATTGTACCAGGGGGTCACATATCAGCTGTGTTATTGATCCACTTCACTTGGTCTTTTCCAACCCTAACTGTTCTATGATTCTATGACACAACGCCTCTTAACACGGTACAACTTGGTGATCAGAGCAAGGTCAGCCTCCGGAGACCGGAGCAGACAGTGGCTAATCTGTGGTCTGTGCAAACAAAGGCTGATATAAAACCTTTTACCGCTTCCAGGTAAATGTCTTGCTTTCATCAGACACATCAGCATGTCTTAATTTCTCTTTTATTTTTAAGCCCATCTCAAATAAAGAAGACTTTTCCTTTGGATTTGAAATTGGGAAAATCCTACTGCATTTCTGCAGCGGATGAAAAAGGGAATTGTTCAACCTTTCGTGGAACTCCTGTAGGTATTCTCAGGAGCCAGGGCTTGCACGACCTTTGCAGAACACCCCTTCCTATACTATATGGCAGCAGTAGGGATTTGGTTTTCAAAGGGGGGAAGTACTAGTGTATTTGGGCACAGCAGGCAAAAAGGATCATACCAGCATTCTTCTCTGCTTTGCAGAACTCCAGGGATTCAGCTCCCAGGGGCACTTTGTGAGGAACAAGCAGGGTCAGCCCCAGAGCATCGTGTTTTGCTGGAGGGATGAGAAAGCAACTCTTTAATATTAACCCTGGGGAGCTTCTGAGTTGTTCTGATGCTCCCTTCCTCTTCTGTGGGATATTCCTCTTTTCCTCCCACCCATTGGCATTAAATTCAAGGATAACACAGAATTAATCATAAAGCCATTTGATAGCTCGTCTGAAGATTTATACCCTTCTTCTCAAAGAAAAGAACATAGCCTTGTGCAGCTGAATAGCCATGAATCACATCAGTGTCACTGGTGGCACAGCAGAGAATGAATGCTTATTTTGCTTTTAAAACCTGGTATTTAGGGAAGGAAATTCTTCACGCATTTTGAAGTGTTATTTTTATTACAGTTGTCACTCCAGCATTTAGCTGAAATTAGGCTTCTGAGGAAGAGAAATCTAGAGATGAAGTCAGGCTTTGTGATGCAGGGCTGTTTATGTGGGCTGCATGAGGCACCGATTCCCTCTGTGGAGCCAGGCTTGTGGTTGGAGTTTCCCGTTTTCATTCTCTGCTTTTCTCTATTGTTTTCTGCTTTTCTATTTGCCTCTTTCCATGCACAGGTGATGCTGCCAGTGCCCCCATTGCTTGGCTGGCGTCTCCTGCCTGCTTCTCTCTCTGCCCTTCTGCTCTTTCTGCATCTCTCACCAACCCAACCTTTACCTGAGGTTCTTCTTGTGTGTCTTGGGTTGGGGTTGTGATGTGTACAGGTGCTCAGAGTGGTTGCTGCTGCCATTTCAGCTCCTTTCTCCCATATAACAGCCTTGTTGTCTTCAGGTTTTTACTAATGTGTAAGTGAAGGATGACTCTTATGCTGCCCCATGTCAAGAGACCACTGAACTTACCAGGGTTCCCTGACATCTCCCATGGTGGCATTTCAGAGTGGCTTTGGGCCCCCAGTTCAGTCCAGGCTCTCACTGGCTTCACTGAATCCACTCCTGTTATTGAAACTAGGGCTCTGCAGTGATCCCCGTGGGTTTTGGATTTACCTACCTGACACATATTCTCTGTTGTTGCATTGAGTTTAGTCTCATTCAGAGAATTTGCCCTCTGGTTTCTGGGTAGAAACCATTTTGGTGTGGAATGTTGAATGTGCTCTGACTACAGTGCAACTGGTAAAGGGACTTGGAGATGTGAAAAGACAGGCTGGGAACCCTCATCTTTTCAAGGAAATGCTAAAAGATGAGTAACCTTGTGGTTTTGTCTATAAAGAAGGTACCACCATCATCCTACTGATGCATTTGGGCCCTACCTGCTTCCCATGAGCTCTGACCTTGACCTGTTCTTACTGGTGGGGTATCTCTACTGGTGCCAGTGATGCTTCCCTGGGGGAAGCACACCTCAGCCCACAGAACCCATACTATTATTTTGAGCAGTTTTGATAGACAAAGAGAGCTGTTGCACACCAGCTTATACACAGCCTTTTCTATTCTCTCTGGCTTATATAGCAATGTATAATTTACAGCCCAGAAGTAGTAAAAGGCTGAGGAAATGAGTTCTTGTGCTTTGGTGGGTTCCTGTCATAGAATCATACCATCATGGAATGGTTTGGCTTGAAGGGATCTTGAAGATCATCCAGTTCCAGCCCCCTGCCATGGACAGGGACACCTTCCACTAGATCAGGTTGCTCCAAGCCTCATCCAACCTGGCCTTTTATACTCATAAACCAAAGTATTTAATGTGGTAATTCAGGGAAACTGATTTCCCATGTCATTAAATGGTCTTTAGCAAATTAGTCTAAATTTGTTTTCCAAAGTTTGCAGTTAAAATTGCCTTATGTCTATATCATGGTCTAGTTTTCCTTTGCGATCATAACCAAACTCTAGCTGTGCTGCTTAACTCAATCACAGTGGCATGTAACAGTATCATAGCTTACCACGTTAATCTTTATGGACTCACCAGAGACTTTCAATTTAGCAACCTGAACTGTCTTGGGAGTGATTTTAAGACTGCGTATGGAGCAGATATATTTCAAAGCCATCGCCTTATTCAGTGATCACATTTCTTGACCAAGTTTTATGATCTATGCTTTTTTATTGTGATCCATATTAGAAGAAGTGCTTTGTCTTCTGTAGTCATAACTGATGCGGTAAGCATTACTGATGGTCTGAGTGCTCATCCGTATCTGGCTGGCAGAGATCATTGTGCCTCTGGGTAAACCTTGAGCAGAGATTCATCTGCTTTGCAAAAAAGTGAGTCTCAACAAAAGGTATAAAAGAACAAGAATAATGGCTTGAACTTTAAAGTTCCTCTGATTAATCCGTGTTGCTCGTACGTTTTCAGAACCCCGCCGTACAACAGACATAAGTGATATGTGCTGCTTTTATACCTTCTATCACAACAAGCTCTTTCGTTGCAAGAGCAGTCCAAGTTTCACATGTGCCTTTGGGCACAGGAGAGCAGAGTTTATTCCAAATTGGCTCCAGCATATGGGCTACCCACTGCTGAGCGCAGAGTGGGCAGGACAAGCAGCTGCTTTTTGGATGAAGATGGAGAAGGTGTATAATGAGTTGGCCTCTTGCGTTGCTTTGGAACAACAAAGATATTGCATTGCTGTCCTTTTAATATACCACTGAAACGGCAGAAATCTGACACCAGAAAAAGGTTGTTGGCTGGTATTCCTGGTTTGCAGTGTGTCCAGAATTAATTGGCAGTGTGTTTGCTGGTGACTTACTCTGGGTGGATGCTGGAAAGCAAGGTTGTTGAAAAATAGCTCCCCGAGGTGTTTTGTTTGGGTGGTTTTGTATTCCAGAAGGCAAACACTTCTGTTTTCTGTGAGTCATGCGTGCGGTTCCCATCAGCTGTCAGCATCTCATCTCATACAGCTTGAGGGAAAACTTGTGATCGTTCTCTGCAAAGACCCTTGCACAGTTGGGCTGCCTGTGACAGTCATCAGCTGGTTTTCAAATGCTTAATTAAGGGCTCTCAGCACATCCCTGATATATATCTGTTCTATATCTGTTATATATATATCTGTTTTGTTTCCCCCCAAAGTTCTCTGAAGCTGTCCATATGATGAGAATTTTAGAGCAATCCTTCCAGCCCTTGTTGAAGTTCTTGTATTTCATATGTCTGGGAACAAACATTGTCTTTGCAGAAATCCTCCCTCAGACAAAACCAGGCAGCACAGGGTTTAATCTTACTGTACTGAGCTGAACAGGTTAATACCATGAAATCAGAAATGTAGAAGGGCTTGTTCATCAAAGCTGGATCCCCACTAACCAGCTCATTGATGCTCTGGGCTAAAAAATAGGCTGTAAACAGGCAGAGGTGCATAAACTGCCATCATCATCAATAGGTTGGATGTCTGGCCATTGCCCATCCCTTCTAAAAGCCATCTACAGCTGAAAGGTTGGCAATTGTATGCTCTGTGTAGATAGCTGGGTATTTTTTGTAATGGAAATAACTTTCATTCTTAATGCTGAGAACAGTTCTGATCATCTAAGGGCTGCAGAGATGTATACGTGTGGTGTGTCTGTGGTGTGCATTGGTCTCGGGCTAATTTCCAGTAGTGCAATTTATGTGCCTTAAAAATAAAGAAAGAAAATCATATGGTAATCTTGCTGACAGCCTCACAAGGCAGTGGGCTACGAGCTATAGGAAAATGCTGCAGAAGAGGACAGCAGCACACTGGAAAACTGTGGAGAATTTGTCCTAGTTCTGTGTAAGTTGCTGTTACACTTTAGTATGGTTTTTAGTTGAGTGTTGTCAGCCATTTCTCAAGTTATGTGACTAAAGCCAAATATGGTTTGGGAATATGCTTAGAAGTAAATCTGGTCATCCATTTCAGCAATACCTGCAAATCCATTTGTTCCTTTCCTGGTAAATGTTCAAGTGAACACATTTCCCTGGCTGAAATACAGTCTGTTTCCAAGGCTTGCGTTGGTGTAGCACAGAGGTGAGGGATACCCAGGGCTTGCTCTACCACATACCACAGTCATTCAGCCTCAAGCTGTGCCAGAGGAGGTTTAGACTGGCGATGAGGAACAATTCCTTCCCCAAAGGGTGCTCAGGCATTGGAACAGGCTGCCCAGGGCAGGGCTGCAGGCACCTCACACACTGTGGAGATGAGGCCTCAGTGCCATGGGGCAGGGGTGGCCTGGGCAGTGCTGGGATCGGTTGGAATGGATGAGCTTGAAGGTTGATTCTGTCTTCTCCAACCTAGCTGTTTCTGTGATCTGCAAAACTGGAGCAAGCTGGATCTTGCTTGGACTCCAGCAACGTCTGTGGCGTGATGCTGGGTACAAACCCCTGACAGATATCTCTTCACTTAGGGAAAAACTTCTTTGTCTTGTTTTTTTAATGTCTGATGCCCTTCTTTTAAACGAACCAGTGCCTGTTGTCCCCTGAAAGACACTTTCCGTTCTCCTATTTCCCCTCATTTGTGTTCTCTGCAAAGTGACTTTTCCTCAAGCTGACAGAAGTATAGGTGAAGAATCAAGTTACTTTACCTAGAAAGTAATTCCTCTATAATATTTCCAATTCTTTTCAATACCCCAAGTGTCCCTCTTTCTTTCATTATTTTTGTGAGCATACACATGGTCAAATGTGGTTTAAGTATTACAATCACCCATCATAACAATATGGTATTTGAAGGAGATTTTTCTCTCAATAAAACACAAAAGCACTCTTTGCTGAGGATGCTTTTGAGCAGAACATGAAACAGGTGGGAAATGGACAAGCTCTGTAAAAAGCAAACAGGGAAAGGCAGTATTTTTAGCCTTTTTGATATCACAACACTATATCCTGCGAGTCCTTTAAGCATAATTGACAGGATACATGTTCTGTATTTTCAGCTTGCCTTTAAAACAATGGCTCTGTCCTCTGAATAATGGATCTGATCTTTTCAACCAAACACTAAACGTTAGTTGAACCTTTCTTTTTTGTTCTTTAGATTTATTAAGAACTTCTTTCACTGTATGTGTTTTCCCAAATCACTAATGGCATTTAACTAATTAAATTAATTAAAACATGTTAGGGGGTTACGAAGATGCTGGGGAGGGGCTCCTCATCAGGGACTGTAGTGATAGGACAAGGGGTAATGGGTTAAAACTTAAACAGGGGCAGTTCAGGTTAGATATAAGGCAGAAGTTCTTTACTGTGAGGGTGCTGAGGCACTGGAATGGGTTGCCCAGAGAAGTGGTAAATGCTCCATCCCTGGCAGTGTTCAAGGCCCAGCTGGACAGAACCTTGGGCAACATGGTTTAGTGTGAGGTGTCCCTGCCCATGGCAGGGGGGGTGGAACTGGATGAGCTTAAAGTCCTTTCCAACACTAACTATTCTATGGTTCTGTATTTAAAGAAGCATTGTATATGACAGCAAATACAGCTATAAAAAAGAACCCAAAACAAAGGCTCATGGAAATTTCCTTGGGTAATTCTCAGAGTCTCTACTTTGGAAAACTCTAGAGGCAAAATAACTATGGAAATTGTTCTTTAAAATCAGACAAGTGCAAAGGTCCCCGTTTTAATGTGAGAACTGAAAACATTAACATTTTCCAATCAAAGTGTTTTAGTGTCTTGACCTTCCAAACTGCATTACAGAGATTTCAAGCTGAGGTCTCACGCTCGCCAGCGTTCATGTACATCAAGTAGCTCCACCAGGTCCTCCAATGACAAAAGTCTGCAGATGGGAGTCAGGGCTTATACAAGAAGGATCCGACCCTGTGCAATCAGCTGGATGTAGATTCAAGCAGTTGACTTTCCCTCAGCCTTACAGCATCTCTGCAAACAATCTGAATTATAAATCAAATGCCTCACCGACAATTTTCAGCAAGAGGAGAGCTGGAAACCATCAGTGTGAGAACCTCTCATCTGTCCAGGGTCAGGTTCAGAACTGAGCAGAAGAGAAAGTGCTCTTCCTCTGCACTGAGATGCTGCAGGAGGAGCAGCTGTAGCTTCAGAGTCTCTCAGGGGAATGTCCAGGCTTTCATTGAAACACCAAGAAACCCCAAACCTTTTCTAACTCAAAGCAGCACAGGTTTCCTTCCAGTGCCTAAAGGGGCTGCAGGGAATCTGGAGAGGGAGCGGCTTGGGACAAGGGCCTATAGGGACAGGCCAAGGGGAACGGCTTGAACCTGCCCGAACAGGGCAGACTGAGCTGAGCTCTGAGGCAGAAGCTGTTCCCTGTTTGCAGGTGCTGAGGCGCTGGCCCAGGGTGAT
Organism: Agapornis roseicollis; assembly: GCA_002631895.1. Classification (NCBI taxonomy): domain Eukaryota; kingdom Metazoa; phylum Chordata; class Aves; order Psittaciformes; family Psittacidae; genus Agapornis; species Agapornis roseicollis. The sequence continues at coordinate 14,668 of NDXB01013955.1, forward strand.
GGCCCAGAGAAGCTGTGGCTGCCCCATCCCTGGCAGTGCTCAAGGCCAGGTTGGACACAGGGGCTTGGAGCAAGCTGCTCCAGTGGAAGGGGTCCCTTCACGTGGCAGGGGTTGGGGCTGGAGGAGCTTTGAGGGCCCTTCCAATCCCAACCAATCTGGGATACTATGATTCTCTGTCTTGCAATGTCTCACATTGTTCGCTCATTTGGAAGCAGCTTTCCTGCCTATTCTGTTGACAACTTTGGGAACACAGGATCAAAAGCTCCATGAGATCTGCGTGCGCAGAGGAGGATGAATAACCTGAACCCACCCAACCGTGATAATTGCAGTGAGGAGAGAATGATAATTGGCATCAGTCCTTTGAAGAGTATTTATTTGGGTTGAACGATTCTGCTGAGTTAAAATGTTTCATCAAATCTGATAAATAGTGGAAGAGTCAATTGACTTCATTGAAGTCAAGGAAGTGAATTTGTGCCTGCATAACTTAGGGAGGTCAGACCCCATCTGGATCAGCATTTCAAAGGAGACCTTCAAGAAAAACACATGAAAACATTTCTTCCTTCTTACCTGGTTAATGAGGCTTCGACTCAGCATGTTCTGGTGAATGGACCGAGGCCTTGTGGGGATTGTGTCTCCAGGAATGGTCTGTGCATGCCCATTGGGGTTCCTGCCCAAGCCCCTGTTATGAGGGGACCAGGACATGGTGATGTCCCCATAATTTGACTGTCTTCAGACTTGATCTCTTAAAAACCTACCCCCATGAGGTCTTTGGACCCATTTTGAGTGTCAGGGGAGGAACAGATGATATTATTCCACTTGCACCTATTTCCATTAGGCCATTCTTGTACCATATAAATTACTCAAAATAAAAAATCAATAAAAATTCTCAATGCCCTAAGAACTCAGGAAATAAATTCATTGCATTTAGCAGATAGATGTAGGGAGAGTTCAGCAAAGGTCTGTGTAGCAAAACCGGATAGAGTGGCTTATTCCAATTTTCTTGTTATCGGTGCCTGTTCTGAGTAGGAAACTCATGAGTGCTTGACTGGAAAACTCACATTTTCACAATTCAGAAATATAACAGGATTATCTTATCAGCACTTCCTGAGATAGTGGGGTAATGGTAATGCTCATCTCACAGGTGGCAGTGGCAGATACACCCTCATCCATGCTAAAGCCAGAAGGAAAAATGCAGGTGGGAGCATCCTGCGGAGATGACCCTTTCCGTGCCACTCCTCTCCCTGGCTTTCTCCTTTCAAGTAATTCCCATCACCCGGTGACTCTTTAGCAGCACCTCCCACTCAACTGCTGCATCCACCTTTAAAATCCTCTGCTGGAAAACTCTGGACGGGACATTTTTGTCCCATCTCCCTTTGTCTCAGAGCACCCATGTGGATATACTTGTTGTCTCTTCAAGCAGCCACTGACTCCCATCCCAGGAGACAGAGTCCAAGTCTTCTTGGAGGTTTTCCCTATTACAATGTATGACGTAATGCACAGCAATGATGCCTTGCTCTGGCTATTGATCTTCATAAAATTAGCCCAAATCTGTCTTTGCTAAGCCACCGTTTATGAGACATTGGGGATGTTAGAGACTGCCATACTGCCTTGTCTTGTAACCTTTCAAAGCTGGTACTCCTCTATATTTCTTTCCAGCCCCCCATAATGTCCCATACTTGTTACTTTCCTGGAATAAAATTAACACCTACTTATTTCAGGGCTGAAGAAATGGGTATTTCCAAGCCAATGATCAGAACAGGAAAAACCCCCACTAAATCTCTTTGAATTAGCTGAACCCAAAGTTTCCAGCAGCATCAAAGTTATGTTCTATTAAAAAGAATGTTACATTTTAGTCCGAGAAGATGAGAAGGAAAAGGAATGAAACAGAAAATTATCAATCACCAGAATTTCCTTTAGAGGCCAATAGTGAAATATTCCCCCATCATCTTTCCGTTAGAGACAGCAAGTCACATGTTTAACCTGCCCAGAACCACGGTTTAGTTTGAACTGCACTTTGATTGAAGATTTCCTTTGAAGATCCACTGCTTTATTTGAGAATATCAGATAGAATAAATAAAAGGATTATCAGTACAGACCAGGAACTGAAAGATAAATGTCATAGGATGTGCAGCATGAAATTCAGATGAGTGCAGTGTAGAGAATATAAGTATTTAGACATTAATGTGAAAATGGGGTCTGTATATGGCAGAGGAGGGAGAACAGATTAATGATTAGTTAGAAGGATTCTTGCCTAGACCCAGTTTATTAACAGGTATCAAAGGCAAGAATGAGTCCTTACAGTTACCGAGGGTAGCATCATGCAGAAATGAGTGTCAGAATGTCCTGCTCTATTCCTGCTTTGTGTTTAGGATTTCTGGCTAATGCACCTTATGTTTCTAGTTACTCGTAAGGAATCTATTCACTCTCAATTGAGGGTTTGTTCATGAAAATTACTGTTCTGCATCCTTTGACAATGACTCTTGCTGTTAATTTAACTTCTGTTAGAGACTGTTGAGTAGTCCCTGGGGAAGAAGCCTTCCAATTTCTCCATGCCTACATGCATCGTCTGTTTTTCTTGGTTATCTTCTGTGTGTTTCAGATCAGGAATTCAGTTCAAAATCATGGCCAGCGTTCATTAAAGTTGTGAATTGAAATCGCTCCTGCATTACCTGTGGGTTTCAGCCAGCTGTACTCTAACTTGTTGTCATCTTGAACCTGACTTCAAAGCACAGCTAAAATAAGAATTTTCAGAATGGTTAACCATAAATATTCATATTGCAGCCACTGTTCAGCAATACTGATCAGATCAGCGATGATGGGATGAATAATAAGAGCTACTAATCACTGCATGACACTGGTTTTGTCTTCTAACAAAGAGAGGAGCATGTGTTAGTCTGCTCATGAACACAATTAATTACCTCAGTCATCATTTCCTTTCTGCACACTGTGTCTGGTGCTGCCAGTGGGAAGGGTTTAGTGAGGGGTGTGTGTACACCAACATGGATGATTCATGTCATCATCAGAGCAGGCAGCAGGGAGTTTCTCTCTTATCTTCTGCTGCAGGACTGGAAAACAGAATACAAAACAATGTACTTCTGTAACTCTGGATATGTATTAATAGCAGTACGTTTAATTACACAACTTCTAGAGACCTTATAAACAGAAATCCTTTTGCAATGAAGTCCTCCAATCTGTGGTTTCAGGTAGTTCGGTGTTGCATGGAAAACATCTGAGTCCCTAGCACTGCAATTTGGTGTCAAAGAATTTGCTTTTCTACCCTTATCCCTGCTGAAGGTTGTAGATAACGATGCAGTCTGGCCCTGCTGATGGGAGAGCCTCATGGCCATGGCTACCACAAGCACATACAAAATACTCTGAGAACCAGGTACTGATAACCAGCCACTGTTCTCCAAGACAATAAGTAGAAATCAAAATCTATAATCGCTATATATAAATATACTGTTCAAGCTCAGATCAGTTGACTTTGATGTAGCAGGAAAACTTCACTGGATTAGGTACCGGCTTCTGTTTCCCAGACTGGTAAAAGTTAACTCACATCCATTTATTTAACTCGGGTAAAGCAGTGTTTCCTGCTCCCATTGTGCATACTTTCTTTTGGGAGAAATTGATTATAAATTTACCACTCCGTTGAGCTCGAGCAGGACAGGCCCTAATAAATCATATCATCTCACATATGGCAGGCCTGACCTAGAAAATTCCGTACAGAAACTTAACCCACAAACATACCTTGATCTTTGTTAGTTTTTAGGAAATCAGGACCTGGCAGACAAGTAGAAAAGTACCCACAAACCAAAAGAAACAGACCCAAAACCTCAGACATGTGTTTGTGCATCTTCCTATATCCATAGCTCTAGCTCTCAGGAACTTCAAAGACCTATTTGCAAAGATTCAGTTGATTCCTAATGTATGAGAACCTGATAATAATTGCTTTTTCTATAGAGTGGTTGCCTGTAATGTTACAGTATTTTATGGACCAGTATTTCAAGTCTCATCCTGAAGGGGAAGGAGAAGTCAACTTGAGCAGAGTCTGGGAACACCTTTGGAACAAACACCTGCAATTAACAGTACAAGTTCCCTAGGGAAGGGTACCCTCATGACCAAAAAGGCAGTCAGGAAGTTTCACTTTAATAGATCATTCCCTCCCCTCCTCCGAAATAGGTTAAAAGGCCTAATTGGTTTTCTTTGAAGAGAAACGAGCTCTGCCTGGTTGCTAAGCAAAGGGACACAATTTGCCTTTTCCCTTTTGTTCAGGAGAACTCGATTCAAACTTTACAAGAGCACTTTCAATTGGCGTTTATAATTCATCACAAGGGAGCTCTCTGATGCTGTTGTTTTAGCCTTAGAGAGCAAACCCCCACCCCCCTAAATTATGCCTTAACAATTGAATACGGAGAGGTGAGGGGGGAGGGTATTTCCCACTCATCACATTTGTACCGTGGAGGAAATAACAGGTCTCCTGCTGGACAGCAACTGTAAATAAACCCAGTTCTGGGTGAGGGGTTTGGCCATTCTGTGCAGATGAGTGCTGGGGGTGGATGTAGCAGGAGGAGCTTCCTGGATGTGTGGCAAGATTTATCCTCCATTCTGTTACATTCAGGTGGGTTTTCTAGACAGCATGGTGAAATTAGAGTGATGCATTGGCACCAGGACTCAGACCTCCAGCATCAACACCAGCCCAGCTGGTGAGCACATGGAGAGCACATCCTGGCACAAAATACTCACAAGGGTGAGCCTGATGGCACATGCGGGGAATGATACCATGTTCCTGCTCAGCATTGCTCCTACGTGATGACTGTTTTGCTGTGTAATTAGTGCCACAATTTCTGGTTGATTTCCCAAACGAAGGGACTGTAATTACTAATCGCTGCATCAGTGAATGTGCCACCCTGGCAGCACGGAGAGCTGGCTCTGAATAACCTGGGAGCTCAGAAAAGTCCACCATGCACCATTACAGATTATTATCAAGGTTATAGACTCATAGAATCACAGAATGGTTTGTGTTGGAAAGGCCCTTAAAGCTCATTCAGTTCCAACCCCTGCCATGGACAGGGACACCTTCCACTAGAGCAGCTTGCTCCAAGTCCCATCCAACCTGGCCTTGAAACTGGGGTAGTTCTTGGCCTGATTACAGCTCAGGCTCTTACCTCATTTGGAGCCTGCACCAATTTGCCACTGGTTTGGTTAAGGCTGGAGTGCATCCATCAGAGCTGTGACCATGACCCATCCTTGCTGGGGGAGGTCCCTGCCTGGAGCCCTGAGGGTCTGCCCAAGGGAGCTGGAGCAAGTGGTTGTGAGCCTGCAGAAAACAATGTGTTAAGCCTGCAGTTGGTGCAAGATGACCGAGAGGTTCTGGCAATCTGCTTTACAAGGTCTCCATGGGAAAGCAGAAATGGAGGTGTGCAGCAATTGGATTCTGTAAGGGCTGTTTCCCATATGCAACTTCAGCAAATTCAATGTGGTGCATGTTGTGGTATAATAAACTGCAGAATAGGGAACAGCAGGAAAACAACCACAGTTGTGTTTAATGGAGATGTCCATAACACTAAACCTTTCCTAACAGAACTTTATTGCCATTTCTAAATTGCCTACTCATGTTTTGTTTTGTTTAATATAGGTAAAGAACAAAGTGTCTGAGTGCAGACATAAAAGCTTCCAATGTTCTCTGAAACTCATTCAAACTACTCAAACATCTTGAATATAGAACTCTTGCTAAAGAAAGAGGAGGAGGGAGGAGGGCACCTATACATGTTTGGTGTGAAAGTGTCACCTGGCACACAAACCACTGATGTACGCAGCTCTTGGGAAAGCAGTTCTTGAATGGTAGAGCTGTGCACCTCTTTTCTTGCTAAGAGCTTGCTTATTTTTGTGTCTTGGTTAGGAAAATAAACTGGGAAGAGACTGATCCTTTTCTTCTATAGACTGAGATAAAACTGCTGCAGCTGGCTCCATCTCTGCTTCACAGCCTTCCTGTGGTTTGTGAACCTGGGGCAGGGCTGCTGGGGGCAAGAAAAGACTGCGCTCCATCAGCGCAGGAGGCATCAATGGGAAGTGCCAAGCTCATAACTTGAGTCAGTTCTTCAGTCCCTCTGCTTGGAGCTCCTTCTGAGAGCCCCTCTGGGTAGAGGATTTGAAGTAGATGCGTGCTTACCTGTGGTGTTCAAAGCCTGGGAGATGGTGGGCAGCAGGAGCAATGTGCTACCAGTGGCTTGGCGTGAAGCATGAGAGCAGATCATAGCACTCCTTTGTTTAGCAGGCTAGAAGCTGCATGTAGTTTTCCTTTAGAAGGCTAACTCAGAGGAGGAGTGTGCCAGATGCTTAGCTGATAGCAGGACAGCTGTGCTGCTACAAGCAGTGAATGCTGCTCCTGAGCTGTACAGTGAAGTATAGCTGTTTCACTGGAAAGCTCTTTTATGTATCATTCCCACCACTACACACTTCTGCACTATTCCAGGCTTCATTGGAGTAGTGTTATGCTCTTCAGCTGACACAGATTAACAAATCTGTTATCCTCATCTCACATTTGTAACCCCCTGGTCCTACATTTGACACATCCCCATCGCACAGGGGGTGGTTTCAGAGGAGGAGCAGGATCTCTATGCCACAGAAGAGAAGCGGTGATAGTCAGCGTAGAGTAACACCATAATGTGTGAGTCGCCTTTAGTCATAAAACTGTTACAATTGCATACAGCAATAGCGAGCAGAGATGAAGTACTGGCTAAGGGAATGAGAAGTGCTTAGTACAAGAGTCCAAGCTTTCTTTCTTATGGCACTGTTCACTGTGACACTGCAATGTGTAATACTTGGTGGTTTATGTGAAGAGCCACAAAGCTGGGTCTGCAGATGGCTGCATGTGACAGTAATGCAGGTTCATTGAAGCAGACTGTGGATGAGTTCAGCTCCTCAGGGTGTAAGGTTCTCACCGTGCTTGCAGCCGTTTAAGTGAGCTCAGCATCTAAATAGCATTTGTCACTTCCGGAATCAATGCTAAGCTGAGACTCCAGCAGAACCTGTGCACAGCATGCGGAGAGGGGCTCTGAGGAGCACAGTGGGTGTAAAGTATGGTCTCAAAGCTGTACCTGTGCAGGTAGATCCCTCTGTCCACGGTGTTTCCCAAGGGATCAGGCACAGGAGCACCTGCAAGACCAAACCCATGGGAAAGATGGCACTTCTCATCATGGGATTGGATAATAATGAACCAAATTCTCTTCATGGGTGTTTAAACTTAATGTTTCTATTCTGTTACCTTTCACACATTAGCCTTCCCCCCCCCTCCCAGTTCAGTGCAATCCCATGCAAGTCTTCAAGGAGAGGAAGAACTACTTGGGGCTCTGGAAACTATTTTTTCCTAGCTGTCTGCTCAGTGTTTGACAGGATTAAAAGCATTCAAAACCTTTGAAATCAGTGGGCATTTTCTATAGGCTTTGGTGAGTTTTAGGGTAAGACCTTCCTTTGTTACCTAGAGGGAAACCAGACAGGAGAGGGCTCTTCTCAGTTCTCTTCAGCTCTCCACAGGGCCATGTGCTGTCAGTGGGACATGCTGGAGGGCTGTCATTCCCAGGTCAGCAACATGGCCTTGCTGGGTGGCTTATGAAGAGCAGTTGTACCAGACAAGGTTGAGCACATGTTACTTACCTTGACTGCAACTTGCCAGTGAGCTCAGTAAGATGTATTTCACTATGAGGGTGGTGAGGCCCTGGCACAGAGAAGCTGTGGCTGCCCCATCCCTGGCAGTGCTCAAGGCCAGGTTGGACACAGGGGCTTGGAGCAAGCTGCTCCAGTGGAAGGGGTCCCTGCCCATGGTAAAGGTTGGAACTGGAGGAGCTTTGAGGTCCCTTCAACACAAACCAGGCTGGGATTCTGTGGTTCTATTTATAATTGTTTCCTTATTGCAATGTAATAGTTCTGAACGCAGTTTTCCTTTGGCTGTGTCTGAACACCACACTGAAATATGTAGCTGGGTGCAGGCTGGCAGCTGTGTGCATTTATACTTTCCTAAGAATATCTCGCACCTGACAGTTGTGCTGCCATATACAGGATTTGCATAATAATGAGTATATTCCTTAGGAGGGTGCCACAGATCAGAGCAGATTAATGGTAACTGGCTCTGGAAATACAGCGAGATGAACCTTCTCCATACGCAGTCTCGTTTTAACCTTCAGAAGGAAAAACATAGTGCACAATGGGCTTGCTTTGGCATTGGAATGCAAAATCAAAAGGCTTTATTTACTAAAACCAGGGAAATAATACAGTGATGAGGGAAGGAGCCACCACTTTGCTTGTGTATCTGTGATGGGACGGGAAGTACATATGCCTGGAGGGGAAAGACATATGTTATGCTGCAGGATTAACCTTTGGGAGACTTTCCAGCAGCTTCTGCTCGTGAAAGCTGGTTTTCCAACTATGAACTCATTTCCTTATTAGTACTAACTTCATCTCAGCTTAACTCACAGTGTCAAAATCAGACTGTGAAAGGCAATTTCCCTTCTAGCGTAGAAACAAATGTTACCACCCTGCAAGAAATAAAGGTACCGCAAATAGTCTGGGTACATGACGAAAATGCATATTTATTTGAAATCCTTGATGCAAAACCTGTGAAACTGAAACGCTATAACGAGGTCTAAATGCAGCAAAAGGGCAAAATGAAAAAGATCCCTATCTATCTGATGTGCTTTTTAATAGCCAAAAAAATCAGTTGGCATCAAAAGGGATGGATGAAGTGTTAAATGCCTCCAGTCCTGGAATGAAATGTTAATAAACTAGTCCCTTTTTCCAGTCCTTCCCTTCTTTTCTTCTTGTTACTTGATGACTTTGTTCCTCCTCAGCTCTGGTTTCTCACATCTCATACCCTTCTCTCTAAGTTTTCTTTTGATGTGGTGCTCCAGAAGCTTTCTGTGGATGTCAGGTTCTTGAAAGAGAAGGAAATTTTGGTTCCTGCAAGACAATGCTCTGTTTGTAAAAGGGACTCTTGCTGAAGCATTGAAAAACTTAAGTGACTGCTTCACCTCTTGAAGACTAAAAAGTACTATTTATCTATAGAATCATAGAATAGTTCGGGTTGGAAAGGACCTTAAGATCATCCAGTTCCAACCCACCTGCCATAAGCAGGGACACCTCACACTAAACCATGGCACCCAAGGCTTCATCCAACCTGGCCTTGAACACTGCCAGGCACTGATGGAGCACTCACAACCTCCCTGGCCAACCCATTCCAGTGCCTCAGCACCCTCACAGCAAAGAATTTCTTCCTTAGATCCAATCTAAACCTCCCCTGTTTCAGTTTGAACCCGTTCCCCCTTGTCCTGTCACTGCAGTCCCTAATGAAGAGCCCCTCCCCAGCATCCCTATAGGCCCCCTTCAGGCACTGGAAGCTGCTGTGAGGTCTCCACGCAGCCTTCTCTTCCCCAGGCTGAACAGCCCCAATTTTCCCAGCCTGGCTCCATACAGGAGATGCTCCAGTCCCTGCTCATCCTCGTGGCCTCCTCTGGACTTGTTCCAACAGCTCCATGTCCTTCTGATGTTGAGGACACCAGAACTGCACCCAATGCTCCAGGTGAGGTCTCAGGAGAGCAGAGCAGAGGGGCAGGATCAGCTCCTTCCACCTGTCTGGGACCCCTTCCACTGGAGCAGCTTGCTCCAAGCCCCTGTGTCCAACCTGGCCTTGAGCACTGCCAGGGATGGGGCAGCCACAGCTTCTCTGGGCCATCACCCTGGGCCAGCGCCTCAGCACCTGCAAACAGGGAACAGCTTCTGCCTCAGAGCTCAGCTCAGTCTGCCCTGTTCGGGCAGGTTCAAGCCGTTCCCCCTTATTTTATCACTACTTGTTCTTATAAAAAGCTCTTAGGAATAGTTTCAAGGGGCTTTGGATTAGGACATGGGAGACAAGACACAACCTGTCTAGTGCTGTAAACTGGAGAGGATGGAGTATAGAGAGGAAAAACCACTGTGACATAAAACTCACTGTGAGAAAAAGAGTTATTTTCTTTCCTGTTATTCAGAACACTGCATATCTGTTCAACAACAGACTTGGTGAGTGCAGAGGCGGCGTGGCTCCATTATGAGCCCTTTTTCTGTCTGAGATGACAGCCAGTATTTTCAGCAATTCTTTTCCTTAGCTTCTCTCTGCATACTCAGCGCTCTTTTCACTAAAGGCTTTTAAAAAGACTTTAACCTCCTACAAAAGGGAGGAAAGGCAGCGTGAATCCTGCACAGAGGTTGCCAGCTGTGTTTAGGAAACACAGGAGCAGACCTGCTAGCAATCTGCGGCCTGCCATGGTCACAGAGCAAGAGCCGCTGCCTGTGACGTGTGAATGAGACTTCATCCCTAAGATTTGAGAGATTAGGGAAGAGCTGACAGTTTCATGAAGAGAATGTAGGGATGAAGCAATGAATGTCTTTTCCCTCCCCTCCAAATCTCTTAATCTGTCGTTAAAAGAGCTCATTCCACCTTCTTTCTGGACATATGGTTGCAGTAAGACAATAACCAATCTGACTCACAAAAGATGACAAGAAAACAGGTACATCATTTTCCACAATAGCATTCCACAGCTTTTGTGCCTGCGCTGTGTAGAATAACGGGTCCAACAGCACAGTTTGCTGAGAAGCTTTTTGAATGCCACCGACTCATTTTTTAAAGTTACTTTTAAAACCTAGCATTTCCTAAACACGTTTTCTAGCATTTCCTAAAGCATTGACTTCAGTCTTAATGAGGTCCAGTTCTTCAACTTCAATTAGCCATACAAAATATGGTATCATTTTGTCATAGCTTGTACTTTTCCCTAACTGCCATCATTATTCCATTTCCAAGTTTCAGAACTAGGTTGCAGAACTGAGGTATGAACGCATCCACAGCTATGGCTATTTTGGGAAGGAGGGGAGCTGTAATGCCAACCAAACCGTCAAGAATGTGTTAGAACTCTTTGCCAGACATTTATTATTTCATATGGGAGCTTGCACTCTTCCTTCATTCTGCACTCTGTTGCCATTTTGTGCTGATAGAAAAGATCTCAGATTTATTATGCCATCTCTATCAGGGCTGTTCTAAAGTTTCTTTATTAAGTTGCTTTATTCACGTTGTAACTGCAGGTGATTTCCAGTCACGAGTGTCTTCACTTGTGTGAGAATAAGCTTTAGATACCTAGTTATAAGTGGCTGATAAAGTAATTTTTGGAACCAGCTAGGAAATTGGCGCATGGAATTCCCAAATGTACTTGTTATGGCTCAGACTTTTTTTATTAGTCTAATTTTGGAAGTTTTCTGTCATTTGTCTCCATGCTGTTCTTGTAACGTGGTTACTAATCTGTTGTAGTAACTATTAGTCGTATGTTGTTTAAGACCATTGCTGAAATCTCTTTCCACATAATGAACCATGGCTTTTGATTGAAGAAAACCACTAAGTCATATGTACCTACTAACAGGATAGAGGATTATGATTTTCAGCCATCATGAACAATATCAGCCATGGATCATCCAGGGGCAGATTAGCTGGTTTCTATAAATATACAGGAAAATATTGCTGTAGGTAAGCCAGCTGAAGCAGCGCCCATCAGATCCATGGAGAAAGAGCCAGGAGACCACCAGTTCCTAATGTGGAAAGACTTTCACATCCAAAACCAGATGAATTTATACTTGGCTGAAGTCTAAGTTTGAATCCAGGGTGGTATTTAGATTCTTCATCCTCCAAATAGTACAAAATAACCATATCATGGGGCTAATCTAATCCTGCACATGAGCTAGAGTGTGTCATCCTTAAGGGCATCTTAGGCTCAGCATTGTACTCTAGCTCACCAGGAGGATAGAGGGAGTTTAGCTCTGTCACGGTATGATCTAAACCCATCTCTGTCCATAAAATACAAGTGCATGGGAGAATTAAAAAATAATTCCATGCTTTTAAACTGTATGGAAATGAAAAATAACACTTTTCAAAGCACTTAAGAACTAAATCCCCCAAGGCATCTGGGCAGTAGTTTTCTGATGTGCTGAAGTTTTGTCTAAATCTCAGCTTTGGTCTCTCTATCCCTTTCAGATTGAAGTCATGGGTGATTTAGGAGTGCACATCTCATTTCCAATGATCGGCTGGGACACTTTGATTTATTTTGGGCCCATTCACACCTACCAACTGCAGAAGCCAAGTTCCCTGTTTGAGTTTAGCAGCTGCTGAGACAGTTTTAGTTTTGGGATATCATCTCTTGCACATAAATATGCGTGAGACAGATGAGTGTGGAGCTGTGCCAGTGTGTGCCAGCATGTGCCAGCTGAGGAATTGCCTGCACATCTATATCATCCACTCTGTGCTCCTACCTGAGACATGTAATAGAGCTGTCCAGAAATAGTTCCATGCAAAACATTGATGCTTGAGGTTTATTTTCTGGTCAAAAGCGTTATTTATTGAGACTGAAGCTGTGCCCCAAAATGTGCTGAGCTTCATGGAGATTCCCAAGGAGAGATGTACACCCAGGGGGTCAGCATTGGGTGATATTCCTGTGCTCCTTCATGGGAATATCACCCAAAGGCTTAGCTCTGTGGTTTGGTTAATTAAACCAGCATCAATGGACCCATAGCTGGGGTGACCCAGAGACACCAGCTCTTAGAAACAAGTGCATGAGTTTGGTACTATTATTTTCATAGCTGCATTTAGGTTTTTCCCCCTCTGATACTACATCTAGCTCTGCTTAGTTTCCCAGCATACAACCTGGTGTGCAGCACCAGTGTAAAACAGCAAGGGCATAACACAGATTCTTCAAGGCACCTGCGAATTGGAGTTTGGAAGTGGTGTTGGTGAGGTGGGTACGTGGCATGGTGCCCCTGCCTTGCTGACAAGAGCTGCCCTGCTTCACCTTGGGCCATTACGTGGTGCCTTTAATGATGGAGTGTTTCATAGGAAGAGCTCAAGTCTCCAGGGAGTTAAATTTGGAAAACTCAGGTCTGTTTTTAAAGCTGTTGAAATCCAGTGGGATTCAAAGGTGGTTTAGGATAAAATAGGGGGTAAAATTGGGTGAAGGAGGGATATTTTGGTTGGTTGTTGGGCTAAAACTAAAACATTTCTCTTCAAAATTGCTAATGTGATTTTATCCTTATAGGCATTAAACTAATCCTACTGTACAAGATGTTCATTGAGGTTACTCAGGCATTTCTGTTAACAGTCTTTGTAGCACTGCTTACGTGCATGTAGTGGAGAGCTTGCCTCTGAATTCAGGCACAGTTCTTGTCAATGGATGTGGTGAGAAAATGGAATTTTCAACCTAACTAAATGATATTTTTGAGTTCTTTTTAAAAGAAAAAATATCCCTCAATAGCCCTGAAAGTATGATCCAGAAAGCGTGAACGAGAAGGGTTGCCGCTTCCAGATTCACACAGTCCAAATCATATATCCTGTCTAACAGGCAGAAGAAACAGCCTTGGACCTTTTAAACACTTGAATTTATTGACTGACAAGCTCCTAAACAGCCCGAAGTTTAATTTGGAATCTGTCAGGGAGTATGGCTCAATTCTTCAGCATTCATCATACACACAAGCTGGCAACTTGTCAGCAGATACAGACTTCTCTTTAACAGAGTATTTTGTTTGCAAAGGTGCAGGCTCTGTTGTACAAATGCCACCTAAGTGAAATCATGGGTAGGGACAGATGTCTTCCTTTTGGCCTGTGCACAAGACACAGCTCCCTTCTTGCTTGGGGTTTCAGTGCAGGAAAAGAGTTTAATCAAAGGCAGTGCATCTTGAGAGCTGGGTTGGCCCAGTCCCTATGGTTCATGGACAGACACAGTGGTGAGGGCAAAGGTGGTTGTGGTGGCCCTCGACAGGGGCTTTCCAGTGACACATTGTGGACACTGAACAAACCCCATCGGAGTGGCTTTGAAGAACTTGCTTCAGAATAGAGAAACCTATTTATAGTTTGGCTTTAGCTTCTTCCCGTCTCTTTTACTCATCTCTTGAACCTGTTAAGCAGGCCTGAGAGGATTGGTTTTGGCTTTGTTTTGTCAGGCAAGGGAGGATTGATAGATACCAAAACACTTCAGCTGCAGCGAAATGCAGAAGTGTTGATGGGACAATTGCTGTGACAGATTGCTCTCAGTAAACCCCGTAGGTGCTAATAAATAATCCATCAGTGCTCATTCTTAACCACATTCAGGAGCCAAGGCACTTGAAGAGCCCGTGTTTATGTCCCTTATGGCCTGTGGAGGGGGACAGGATAGGCACTGTGTCCTCGGGCTTCTTCCTGGTGTGCCGAGTAAAGGCATCTTTATGATCTACTCTACCGCTGCACCTTCACAGCAACGGCCCTGTACATTTACTACAGCAGTAAAATCTCTGTTGGCTGTGGTTGGTGCTGGCCGGAGTGATGTGTGTGAAGTGCTGCAGCTCTGCTGATGTGAACCCACCAATGTGGGATGAATTTCCCAGCGCAGGGGCAGCAGCTGGCAATCGGGGTCAGCCTCCAGAGAAGCACCGGTCATCCTAAGCAGGGCTGCTTGGGAAAGGAGTCATCCGGGAAGAGAAATGGGTTTGTGGGGGGGAGGAGGTGACTGTGCCTGGTGCTGCCACTGTCGATTACCCTGGACCCAGCTCCCAACTCTTGACTAGTTAAAACAAAGGACATGAGATCATGAGGATGCCCCATCCCTGGCAGTGCTCAAGGCCAGGGGCTTGGAGCAAGCTGCTCCAGTGGAAGGGGTCCCTGCCCATGGCTGGGGCTGGAGCTGGAGGAGCTTTGAGGTCCTTTCCAACCCAAACCAGGCTGGGATTCTATAATCTCTAACCAGAAAGCTGTATGCAATGCAGAAGAGGTTTGCATGTAGTAGCTTTAATCTGCTACAACCAGCCTCATAAATCCTATCCTGAAAATAGTATGACCCAGTAGAGTACCAGTGCACCACTTACAATTCCTGCCCAAGAGCTGTTTTCTGTGTGAGAGCTCATAAAGCACATAAAACACTCTGTACCAGCCTTTATGAGAAGGTTTGCTATCATTTAACAAAGGATAACAATAGTAAAGCCATAAGGGTGGGAGCTCAGTAAGTTTGCTGTGTAATGCAAATTACCTAGTTGTTTAGGTAATTACCTAAATTACCTGTGCAATACAAATCACCTGGCATGAATTATGCCTTTTAGCCTAATGAATCCCATTTATTTACTACAAATGTAGTATCTTTCTTGATAGATCTCCCATCAGTCACTGTCAGTCCATGTGTTGCTGAAGCAGAACCAGGAGCTCTCGGTTATAACCAGGTCCGCAGTGCCTGGAACACTTCTCCAAGCAAGTCCCCCTGTCTCATTCTCATGATGTC
Organism: Agapornis roseicollis; assembly: GCA_002631895.1. Lineage (NCBI taxonomy): Eukaryota > Metazoa > Chordata > Aves > Psittaciformes > Psittacidae > Agapornis > Agapornis roseicollis. The sequence continues at coordinate 29,970 of NDXB01013955.1, forward strand.
ATGTCTTGTAGGTCTGTTCCTTGCTGCTCAAGGGTCCTTTTCCTTCTGCTGTGAGTTTGCGTTGGGTGGATGTGTATGGGGATGGGGAACAACAAGTGTTTTGCATCCTCTCCCCACCCCTTTCATTATCCAGTTCACTTTGTTAATGCTATCAGCATTTTCCCATCAGCCAAACCCTTAGACATCTATAAGCTAAATGCATCTTAGCTAATAGGAAATGTGCTACTAGGGCTAACACTGAATGTCAGGCGGGGCTGGGGCTCCTTAATTATAGAAGGTGTTTTAATTAACCTCATTGGTATACAAGGACTAGGAAACAGCAAAGAGAGATTCATGTGCTTCTACATGTAGTGGAGGTGGATGGGCAGTGCTTTTTCCTGTGTGATTTGGCTTGAGTTTAAGGGGTGATTTCCCATCCAAGGAGTGCTGCAGGTAGCTTGTGTGATGTTTGGCAAGGCCGGGTGCTGTCAGTGTGTTCAGTGGGGCAGAGGGAAGAAACCTCTGTGAAAGAAGAAAGCAAACATAAATTATTTACTTGTGCCCCAGTCTGTTCCTGTGCTCAGCATGCAGCAAACATTAAAAACCTGTTTGTATTTAGAGGTGCTATTAAAAATCTGTTTGCTTTGCAGACAGAGCATATTAGCAGGGAGGAAAAGATAGCTTCATCTTTATTGTTTACTTTGCTTTAAGTAGACTAAAGCACAGGGAGGTGACAGTGGCATTATGGCAACCAGTGGTCATTCAGAAATCCCAGCCTGGTTTGGGTTGGAAGGGACCCCAAAGCTCCTCCAGCTCCAACCCCTGCCATAGGCAGGGACCCCTTCCACTGGAGCAGCTTGCTCCAAGCCCCTGTGTCCAACCTGGCCTTGAGCACTGCCAGGGATGGGGCAGCCACAGCTTCTCTGGGCCATCACCCTGGGCCAGCGCCTCAGCACCTGCAAACAGGGAACAGCTTCTGCCTCAGAGCTGTGTGAGCCCTGGATGGGAAGGTGGGAACAGTGCCTGCCCCAGCCCCACTCTGCCCTGGGAAGCTGCAGACGTGTTTGGAAGTGAACCTAATGCCCTGATGATAGAAATGACCTATGGCAGATTCTGGAATGTCAGGGAGTACTAAATGGGAATGTCAGGTATGTAAGGAGTGACTGAGGGGGAAAACTCTGAATGCTCTCAAAATGTCCCATAAGGAAAGTGTTCCTCCCCTTGGGTTTCCAAAATCCCTGCTGCAGAAGGTCACTGGCAGACAACATGGGAAGAGTTATGTGGGAGGAGAAGGGGTCCAGAAGTGTGGGGGTTCTCCAAGGAGCCTTCATTTCCCTCCAGGGAAGCAAATGCACTTGATAGGTGCTGTTACCCCACGAGATGATCAGTGAAATGCTATTTCAGGTCTGTGCATCACTGGTTTGACTTTGAGTCCATAAAGGTTCAAATTCAATTCTTAGCTGAGCGGATGGGTATTTTCTCAGGTCCTCCAGGGAAGAGTTGAGGTAGTTCATTTCAGATGATGGAGAAGTTGCAGGACAGTTTAAAATCACGTAACTGATACACTTCATAACTGGTAGGGATTTCCCAGCACCTTCCTTTAAGGCAAACAAACAGAAATGGAGGAAGAAAACCCCAAACCACCATTGTGCAGTTTAGGTACTTGTAACCACTGTGAAGGAATAATCTAGTAAAATACTGAAAAAACAGGGGAGGTTTAGATTGGATCTAAGGAAGAAATTCTTTGCAGTGAGGGTGCTGAGGCACTGGAATGGGTTGGCCAGGGAGGTTGTGAGTGCTCCATCCCTGGCAGTGTTCAAGGCCAGGTTGGACAGAGCCTTGGGTGCCATGGTTTAGTGTGAGGTGTCCCTGCTTCTGGCAGGGGGGTTGGAACTGGATGATCTTAAGGTCCCTTCCAACCCGAACTGTTCTATGGTTCTATGGATTTCTCTCAGGTAGGCACTGCCGTCCCAGGGCGTACTGGGATCGTGTGGCTTCTCAGGACTGGAATTGCTGAGGCGGTGGCAGGTGGCTCATGGCTGTCAACACCTATCTGTGAGATGGGCTGCTCCCTGCTCAGTTATCCTCAATAAACTCAAACCCTGTTACATATACACACAATCCCCTGCCTGGCTGTCAGATCTGCTCCGCAGTACAGAATCTCAGGGTGAGTTTAATGCTCAAGGACACAGAAAAATGCAATGGTGATACACCTTCCCAGCCGCATGATGGCTGGTTTCATTCTGCTGCCAAAACACATCTTTCATTTCTCTTGGACACTATTTTTGGGGCTGTATAACAAGTCTTCACAGCTTTCTCATTGTCAGTACATTTCTCTTTGTGTTTTAATTGCCAGCTGACATGGTGAGATCTGGAACAAGCCACTCGAGAGTGGGCTCCTGCATAACCTGAGAATAAGGGACAGGCAGACTGGAGACCCTGCCCTGACTTAGGCACCTTCGGTGCATCCTTGCCTGGATCTGCTTCTCCAGCAACTTCAAATGACAGCAAAAGGGTCTGTGAATCAGATTGTGATCTGGGTTGCATGAGCAGATGGCTTACCTTGCTTTGCTATATGCTACTGGGGGGGGGGGGGGGAAAGGCGCTTTTTTAATTTTTC
>NDXB01013955.1:32674-45665 GCA_002631895.1 Agapornis roseicollis
GGGGGGGGAAATGGCCTTTTTAGCTATCTCGCAGCTTTGTTCTCTCGCCTGATGAGCCCATGTAGGATTTAATCCACTTTTGCCACTTAGCTTCAGAAGTGTGTCCTGGCCCTCAGGGGCAGATCCAGAAGCTCAGGGATGCATCCAGCCTCTGTTTAGACACCAGTTTCTCACTGAGAGCCATGGGAATTCAGGTTCATGGTGAATATCAGGAATCTATGACATGCAAAGCACAAGCTGAGCACCTGGTTGGTACCCCTGAACAAATGAGTTACTGCCATCATCCCTACTCCTGAAGACCAACAGAGATGCGATCCTACAGATGCCCCAAGCAAGGTATTTGGGTTTCTAGTACCAAGATCAATCTTTCTCGCTGCAGTTTTGGGCCATTATTTCTACTATGAGCCACTGGGGATGAGGAGAGTGGGTTGTCTCCTCCCTCTTTGATGTGTTTGCAGAGTTATCCACTATCACTGCCTTTTAATCATCAGCCTAACCACCATGACTATGAGAGGGCAATTAAACTGCTGTCCTGGATCTGCCCTGCATGCTGTCCTCCCCATAGTATGCCATGCCTCGGTTTTGGAAGGTATTCTTCACAACCTGTAACTATCCTGTGTTTTGGAAGATTTAAAATCACAGAATCATGGAATGGTTTGGGTTGGAAAGGACCTTAAGGTCACCCAGTTCCAACCGCCTGCCATGGGCAGGGTTGCCTCGCACTGGACCATGTTGACGAAGGCTCTGTCCAACCTGGTTTGGGCTGCAGTGGTCTGAGAACATAAAGACATGCTGGAGGTAGTCTGTTAGAATAATGCGCGCTGATGGGAGGAAGCAGACAGGAAACCTACATTTTTCAGCATTCCATTTTCTAAAGTGGCAATAGTGTTATTTTGGCATAAAGAGGACGTGGGAAATGAAGTTTGGAAGGTGTAACTGCGATGTCTGCAGACAGAATGTAGAAGACTGCAGTACTTGTATATTGTCCATCTGATTGTCCCCTTGATAACATGGATTCTTTTCATTTTCATTTCTTGTAACTGCAGTTTCACCCTCACTCACGTTTGTATCTGTCAAACTGCATCTTTGATGGCTGAGCATGATTCATTTTAAGCACAGCTACTCCTTCCTTTGTGGTGATGTGACTCACTGTTTTATGTTGTAATTCCAAACACATCCCACCCAAATGATGGAGTTTTTGTGTGCTGTGCTGCCAGCACAGTGCAATGGGAACTTAGAGCTGCTGCTTTCCTTCATAACAAATTCATCCTCGGTCAGAAAAGATCAAGCTGGAATATAAACCCCATAATTATCGATAACGCAGTTTGAAATAAACTAAAATTCCCTTGGTATTACTGTCATATATTTAAAGCATACATTTGGAGCAGATAGAGCAGTGCATAAAGGAAAGCAGTATTGCACATGTGAGAAGTACATAATTTGCTCTGGCCTGCCATTTTTCTATTATGTGTGCACATGAGTAACTCCATGCCTGATTGCTTGAAGCATTACAGGGAATAAAACCTGCATCAGTCATCAGAGTAAAAGTGAAGTGGTGCAAGATTTCACCTATATACTTATATTAGTGTGTATATATACAGATATGCATTTTAAAGAGAGCATCCTGCTGAAAATGTGTGTTGAAGAGACAGAAATTAAACAGGAGAGGTTTAGATTGGATCTAAGGAAGAAATTCCTTGCAGTGAGGGTGCTGAGGCACTGGAATGGGTTGGCCAGGGAGGTTGTGAGTGCTCCATCAGTGCCTGGCAGTGTTCAAGGCCAGGTTGGATGAAGCCTTGGGTGCCATGGTTTAGTGTGAGGTGTCCCTGCTTATGGCAGGGGGGTTGGAGCTGGATGATCTGAAGGTCCCTTCCAACCCGAACTATTCTATGATTCTAAGGGGAGCTTCTATAATCTTGGTCTAATAGAATCATAGAGAAGACATCTGATCTTGAAGGTAAAAAAGATGTTCATTCCTTACATGCTTGGAGCTTTTCCTCTAAGACTTTCTACCACTGCAGCTTTACTGGTGACATGAGCCAAAACCCAAAGAAGGGAATAGTTGGGTTTTTTCCCTTTTCCATCCAGTAGTGCCTCTGTTGAGACCCAGCATGTACAAGGGTGCAGGTCCCTCTGGTGCGACGGTCCAGCACATGGGCAGGGAGCATCCTAAGCCACCTTCCTTCATGTTATCTCTCATATCTGTCCTTCCCCCATGGCAGGATACGTGTGTTGAGAGGTCCTGGTGTTCCCCAGCACCTTCCCAGTGCTGCTGCAGCCAGTGCTTCTGCTGTTGTTTCTAATGGTCTGTGTTCCACCCCATGAAGGACCATATTTCAGTTTTACCCAGACTCCTAATAAGTGCTTTAAGCGTGCTGGCTATATAAAAGAGTGTCATTTTATTTCCTCCACCAAGCACCAATGCCAGAACTTGATGGAGACTTGCAACCAAGTTTCTCTGTCTCTTAAAAAACAGCTTACGTTTAAACTAGGAGAAGTAAAAGCCTGACACCAAACTGTGTTCATTGATCATGCCCCTTGTTCCATTAGCTGTTCATGGCCTTTATGTCCTTACAGTCCCTATTACTTCTGCATTACAGAGTTGCTCAGAAATTAAGCAAAGAAACGCTTCATGTCCCAGTGCTGATCAGGTTTAAATTCCAGCCTCCTGTGGATTGTTTGTGTTTGCTGGTTTCTGTCATATCTCACTGCATTTCTGTCAAGGGTTGGGTTTTGCATACATAGGATGTAGGGCTAGATTCTAAGCACAGAAATGGTCTCTGATCTGGCTACAAATATTTATCTTGCTATAACCGGGAATAGGAAAGAGAACAGAATGTGGAGAAGAGAAGCATAAGATTTATATATGTATTTTAAAAGCATAGAAGCACATCACTTTATAAACAATCTCAGTTTAACCTGATTTCCAGTTCCCACCCTCTAAATCTTCATCTTACCTTTAGCATAGATCATGCCAAGACGCAATGAAGTTGTTGCTACGATAAAATCACAGAATTCCAGCTATGAAATAGCCAGCAGAAATTTGTAGGTAGATGCATGAGCTGTTTCTAAACACGTAAGTTAGCTTAAGAGGTTTTGGTTTTATGATGCTAATTTGGGCTTTGGTGGGTTTCTTGCTTGACTCAACGTCTCTCTTGAAGTTGCCTTAAACCCAGCAATTTAGTGTGTATTATGGTGTATCTCTGTACTTATAAAAGGATTAAATACATAAGAATATGTATTATTATTATAGATAATACATATATAATACATAATATATACTACATATATTGTATCTATACATTAATATTGTATAATGTTGAATATATAATAATAATTAAATTCTTTAAATACATAAATAAATTAGATTAAAAAAATTATGAAATTTTTTATACTTATCTGGACCATTTTTTGTTAGCTTATTTAAAATGCCATTATGTTATCAGTTTTAAAGGGTGCCATGGTTTAGTGTGGGGTGTGCCTGCTTATGGCAGGGGGGTTGGAACTGGATGATCTTAAGGTCCTTTCCAACCCGAACTGTTCTATGATTCTACTGATGTGAAAGGGTTTATGTTTCAGTGTCTTTCAGTACAAATGCCGCCTCTAGAAAAAGTTAGGAAGGAAAAAGCTTCTTGGAGAAGCCAAAAGCAGATGATAGAGCAAGTAATTTATACTGAGGATAAACGCTGCCATTTGAAGTCCAAGAAACTAAAGAACCACAAGTGTCAAATAATAATGCAATACACTGATAACTACTGTGTTATGCGTAGATATAACACAGCAAAGAGTGTCCAAAAATCTGGATAAATCAGTGTTTGGTATAATTTGCTGTTCTTTTAACAATTAAGGCTTCAGCTGAGTGAAAGCAAGAGCTGTGTGCTGGGCAAAGTCACATTTCCAAAGCAATAGCAGTGCTGGGGGGTTTGGGGCTCCAGTAGCTGCAAATTCTTCCTGCGTGGGGCTTCATTGCAGCACTGCAATATATCACCTCTTCCTATGCGTCTGCCTTGTGCGATCTCTAAACAAGTAAAAGAACTGCTTTACTCTCATATCCATGTCCCTGAGTAACCTGGAAACTCATCGAACCCCCNCAAGAAACTAAAGAACCACAAGTGTCAAATAATAATGCAATACACTGATAACTACTGTGTTATGCGTAGATATAACACAGCAAAGAGCGTCCAAAAATCTGGATAAATCAGTGTTTGGTATAATTTGCTGTTCTTTTAACAATTAAGGCTTCAGCTGAGTGAAAGCAAGAGCTGTGTGCTGGGCAAAGTCACATTTCCAAAGCAATAGCAGTGCTGGGGGTTTTGGGGCTCCAGTAGCTGCAAATACTTCCTGCGTGGGGCTTCATTGCAGCACAGCAATATATCACCTCTTCCTATGCGTCTGCCTTGTGCGATCTCTAAACAAGTAAAAGAACTGCTTTACTCTCATATCCATGTCCCTGAGTAACCTGGAAACTCATCGAACCCCCGCGCTAACGCAGTAGAGCTGTAACTGATAAGCAAAAAGAAGAGCACGTGTTCTGGAGAGGCATTCTATCAAATCCTGTCAGTCTGACAAACCCAAAGTGCTTTGGGGAGACTCTTCCGTTTGGGCCATGTTCCCCCTAAAATAATCCAGGGCTCTGAAGGGAACCTGCCTGTTTGCTGGCTCATCCAGCCCCATTCTCAGCAGCCCAACCTGTATCAGGCATCCTGCTCCCAGGGGGATAATCTGCAGATAATGTACTGGAATCCTCTGCTCAACAGAAGGATTTGGGATCTCTTTGAGGATAGATGAGGTTTTCAGGACCCTGTCCAATTGCTCTTTGACAATCCCCAAAAATGCCAAGTTGCCCAATCTTTCTGGGATAACCGATTCCAGCATTTAATTGCTGTGATTAAGTGTTTTTAACTCATGTCCACTTGGAATTTACTTGGCTGCAACTTTTGGCTCTTGCCTCCTGTCCTCCTTTTTAGGTTTTCCTCTCTCATTTTGGGGTGGTTTATGTCTGATTAATTCAAAATCCAGAAGGAGAGCATGCCAAGTAAGTAATTTAAAAGCACAAAGCTCCTCCACAGAGTGGAAAGTGTGATTTAAAGTCATGTTCCAAAGCAAGTGTAGAGGCTGCATGTGCTCATATCCCGTTGGCCTTTTGGTGTCATAGTGGATTCCTGCATGAGTAACAGGAACTCTTTGGGTGAATGCGGCTGTAGGAGTAGTTCAGGGATCATAAAGGTATCAGAACATGCATATGAAATAATAATTCATAATAAACTTATTAAGATGTCTTTAAACAAAATCCCATTTCCATCTGGTTTTTTGTTCTATTGGGAAATTAAGGATTTCTAGCAGTAAAAATCTTTATTCTTCAGAGATGTGGCATTTGCAGCTCTCTGATCTCGGGATCCATGTAGCAGAACAAAGAGAGGAGCAAAATAAGAACTGGCCATATTCCTGGATATTAAAGATCATCATCAACCAAAACCCTTGAGATGTTGACTCCTGCTTTAACTCCAGATATGCTGATGTGGGGTAAATATGAATGGGGTTTCCCAGCTGTGGATAACCTACAATGGGGCACTGCATGGGCTTGGAGCACTGGTCAGATTTAGTTTGCAGGGAAGCAAAAAAGCTTCCATATGGAAAGCTTCAGTAATGAGTAATGGCCAGAAAACAGGCACCAAATTTATAGCAAATATGTGGGAGGTTTTGTGTGCATGAGGAGTTCTGGGAAAAATTGGAAATCTATTACCCTGTGTTGTCAAGCACCATCAGTAGATGCCAATTCACAGCTCCACAAGCACTGCAAATTCCAGAGCTGTAATATAAAGGTATTTTTTGTATCCTAGGTGACCACAATAATTTCTTCTGGAAGCACTGAGGAATCAATCCTTCTGTGCCCTGCATCACCAGCTGTGCAGAGAGGTGTTTAATATCTGTGCTAGGATGATGAGTGTCCATGATCCCTTGTGCTGTACGGTGCGTGTGAGGGATCCCTGACAGCATCAGTCTTTGCAAGGTGATGTGCAACAAAGTAGAAGTGGTCAGTCCCTGTTCTGCCTTATTCTGATGTCTGCAAGTAAATGTGCTACGGATTTATTTTTGTTCTTATGGAAATATTTAGAATCAGCATAGAATCATAGAAGGGTTTGGGTAGGAAAGGACCTTAAGATCATCCAGTTCCAACCCTCTGCCATAGGCAGGGACACCTTCCACCAGACTATGTCACCCAAAGCCCTGTTCCAACCTGCCCTTATTACATGTTAATATAATATATATTATTATTTATAACATAATACTATAATAATATATAACTATATAATAATAATACTATTGCATCATAGTATAATAATATACTGCACTATAATAATTATACTAATATGCTAGTAATAAAAGATATTATTAACATAATATATTGCAAACATTCTTTGTCAATGTGAATATGTTCTTTGCAGTTGGCACTTGGGGTCTGGCATGGTGGTTTTGGGGAAGGAATGATTAAGAAGCTGAGCCAGGCACTGATTAAGGACAGGGATCTAAGCTGGAGTTCTTCTCCTGAGCAAGCTGTCATTGCACTGCCTTTTCCAAGGGAATGTCAAGGATGGAGAGGTGACTCGATAAAACACAGTGTAAGGCATTTTACAGATGACAAATGTTCCCAGCTGACCCTTCAGGCACTGATCATGATGAGACTTCAAGGGATTCTAATCAGAAAATGTAAGTGGTGTAATTTTAATTTTTCATAAGCTGTACCCTGGATACAGATTCATAACCCAGTTCATTTAAGCCCAACTGAGGTCTCTTTGTATCTGGCAAGCTATTATGAGCAAGAAATACTATTAAAATTAATATTGAAAGCATTATGCTTATTTTGCTTCCTCTCTTTCCTGAGAGAGAGCACAGTTCTTGTTTTCCTGCCATACAAGACACTAAACTGAAATACTTTTAGCTGATGGGAGGGCTGCCTCTGATCTCAGAGCTTTGTGATCTTCTGTCTTGTCTCCATCTGTACAGATTTCTTTGTAGTCACATGGTTTATTACTCCCTCTGTGGACCAGGGTCCAGGTGACTGCAGTCCCCTGCCTGGAAAGCAAGGTTTCAGATGGATCCATAGGGAGACGGTGGACTCCTATTCTATCCCATCCCACCTCAGTGGTCACCATGAAGAGGTTGGCCTGACCCTTTGACTGCAGGTGGGTTGACATCCTGACAGCAAATGCCCTCCTGGGCTTCCAGGCAGCAGCTTTCCTATGTAAGATGATGAAAATCATGTCCTAGAAAGGAAAGGCAACCATGAGGGGGAATACATCAGTATCTGCTGAAGCCAGAGAAGAGGGGTTTCCCAGGTGAGGCCATTTCTCAGTTCAGTTTTACTCTGGTATCTGTTGCCGTGTACCTCTAGGTTTAATTGTTGGCAGTAATTAACTATGTAGACAGCTGTCTTTAATTATCCCTTTTAATGAGTCAGCCTGTACTGCAAATGTCTGCTAGACATAATGCTGTGCATCTGTGTGCTCCCTGGATAGCATCTACTCTTCTGCAAGCTCCTGCAGCAGCCTCTGGGTGCGATCTTGCTTCCTTGCTCTCCCTCACTGTGCACAGCAACCCCATTACTCTTCCCTAAAGTCTTCTGTAAGGCCTGATAAATACTCTCAGAATTGTCTGGATTGCCTAAAATGCTGTTGAATGTGGGTTTGGCTTCATACAGGGAGGTGAAGGAGCAGAGAGGAAACGGTAATACAAGCAGGGTTTTGCCATGGAAGGTGCAGGCTTGAAAGCTGATGGTAGGAGCTGCAGAGTCCTTGGTGCTGGGCATTTGTGCTACGTTTTAGGGTAGGTTTCACCACAGTTTTTTAACGTCTTCATGTTTGCTTTCTTTGAAACATTTTTAGCAATGTAATTATGCCTCAAGCACAGCTGCTCTTCCCCTTCTGCAGCTCACTGTGGTTTTCTTCCATGGATCTGGTTAGAACTGGTTGTAAAGCACTGAATGATAAAGATAGTTTTTCTTCAGTTTAGCCATATGCATGGCTCTGTACCCATGTGCACCCTCTCTTAGATAAATCACTGAAAGCAGGAGTTATGCAGGGAGATACATTCTCATCCATTTCCACAACTGTTGTGAGAATTAATCGGCTGTTATCTTGTATTATGCCACTATCCTCCAAACAGTAATAGTCTGCAAAAATACATATATGTACATTTAACAGCTACAACTGAGGATGGGACAAATAAGAAAGCACATTATAAGCTACATCAATCCTGCTTTGGGAAGCCACTCTAACAAATTAGAAGAAGAGGTGTTTTCATAGCAATAGGAAATAATTTAGTTTCCTAGGATAGATGGTTGCCCATCTCCTCCGGAACGGTGGAAGTAATACTGTGTTATAGAAGAGAAAATGTAAATAGATATAATCAAATTACTGGGGGTTGTTGTAACATTTGTTCAAATGAAACCGGTGTTGGGCTGTAATCTATCATCCAGCTCAGAGCACACTTGACATGTCCTATTACCCTCCTTTTCTGTCACCTTCAGGCCAAATAACACTTTTAAATAACTGGTATTCCTTCAAATAACCAGTCTTTGGTCTTCTTTAGATGTGAATTTGAGCAGAGGTCATATTTCTGATAGCTGCATTTTGTCCATTTACTTGAAGTCAATTCATTACCTTTGGTTTAAAACTTGAAAATCAATTCCAAGTCTTGGGAAGAGCTTGGAGATAGTGGTACATGGTTCTGCTGATGAGGAGAACTGAATTCATCACAGTGACTGGCTGGGTGCTAGAGTTCCTTCACAGCACTAACCTGCCTGTGAGCTGGGCCTGACACCAGTCACCCAGGTCTGATTATCTGTGCGGAGAATTGTGGTTGGCTGGTAGCAAGCAGTGCTTGAAACTTCTCTGACCTATAAAACACAGCCAGTGAGGTGATGTTGAAGACTAATGTGCTTCAACCTTTCAGAAGCCCTGTCTAGGCTCCTTCATTTCTTGCAGAAGGCAGAGGAGGTCTCTAGATAGTCCTTCTCTCTCCTTTTTAATTCTCTTCCCCCTTCCTTTTCTTTCTGTCTGCTGTTTCAGCACCAAAAGAGCTCTGGTTTCGTGTAGCACAGAGAGCGACTGAGATCTGTGATGCTGAAAGGAGAAAGGGGAAATTCTTGGAAAATTAAATGGTATCTAGCAAATGACCCGCTCTGTTTGAATGGATTGTGGGAAATGGGCATTGCTCCTCTGTCTGTGCCCCACAGGTGAGCCTGCCCATCCTGAGCATGCCTTGGTTTGATAAAACCCTTCCTGGAGGCAGAGGTGTGTGATCTACTACACCACATATTGTTTTGTCTAACAGAAAATGGACTTTGCAAATGAATTCCTGAGCATTTTCTGTGTTCAGCATTATCAGTTCAGGCACTGACAACCCTGGACCTGGTAATGATACTGACATTTAGGATCCGTGTTCAGTTCCATTTTTAATTGTGTTTTATTGATAAAAGAAAGATCTACATCAATACAGTCTAATAGCATTGATTTCAGCATGGAGCTATCAATTAGTATTCAGAATTCTCTGTTATCTTGGTGCAGTTCTGCAGCCTTAGCAGATAACTCAATGTTTCATGTGATACCTTCAACTAACATCAATGTCAGAAGTGAGTTCCTATGTGGAATCACTGTTCTTCTGTCATGTGCTTCTTGGGCAAATAAGGCATTTGTTGTTTTGACAAAGATCGTGATACACTGAGAGTACTTTCACTTATAATACTGTTTGCAGATACAGCTGATACACAAACAAGTCAATGACTCAGCTGGGCAGAGACCCGTTTCATGAGGCTGCAGGAGCAATGATTGTAGTTACCCTGTTACAAAGAAAAGGAAAATGCAAAAACCCTACATCATTGCACATAAAGTTACAACTGAGGGAATAACGTAGTGCTGAGGCTTAGTGTGAGGTTTAGTGCATCTATCTGTAAATGTGCTTGTGTTCTGCTTTTGCCCATAGACAAGGTGATGCTGTGTTAGGAGCCAGGCGGGAATCACCCTGTGCTGCTGGCAGTAACAGCCTGGTTGCTGGCAGTGACAACAGAGTTTTTCCTTGAGGATTTCCATGAGGGCTTCCATTTCTGGGCCATGTCTTGTTTCCCTTTTACTGTTTGTGCAGGCTTCATGTGTATCACCTATTCCCAGACGATCTCCCTCTGCGCTGCTGGAGATGATAGGTCAGTCTTTAGAGGAGTCCTTTAGCTTTTATTCTGTCATGTTATCATCATCTTCAATCCCCATCTCTATTCCTGTGTCACAGAGCCATAGAATGGTTTGAGTTGGAAGGGACCTTAAAGCTCATCCAGTTTCAGTCCCCTACCATGAGCAGGGACCCCTTCCACTGAAGCAGCTTGCTCCAAGCCCCTGTGTCCAACCTGGCCTTGAGCACTGCCAGGGATGGGGCAGCCACAGGAAGCTTGTATATGTAGAGGGAAAAAACAGTTCTTCAGAAATTGCATATCATATTTCATTAATTATGATTTCCAAAAGTATAATGCATGTACATGTTTAGCAGATGTGAAGGAGTTACTTGCTGTTGGCAAGAAGGTGGAAAGGCAGCCTGGATCCTAAAGCATGTCTTGAAAGTGGGATCACTGCTCATTCTGCAAGTGACCTTGCAAGTTCATTGTGTCATAGGAAGAACTAGAAGCAGCCAATGCCAAATAATAACTTGACTTTATTTAGTCTCAGTAAATAGCTCCGGTTTCTCTAATCAGTATAGTCCATACCTTTCTAACCTTTGTGAATAAACAAAGCCAAAACACATTTGTTCTTTCTAGGTGAGCTCATACGACTCTTGCTGCTGCTGTTCTGAGCGGGCATAGATATTCTCTGCCATTCCAAAAGAAATCCTTTCAGCATGTTAATTATTACAGCTACAGGCTGATGCAAATATCAGTACAGAGGTGCTGAATGGCAGGCACATCCCCATGTGAGAATTCCCAGCCCTGTACTTCCTGCGGGGTGTTGTGTTATTCTGCCAGCATCGCTGTGTTGTACCTCTGACTGCAGCGACTTCATTAATGGATGTGACTTGGAATTGTGCCCCCGGGAATTTCATATGAATCAGAGCACTACACCCTCTGCCCCCCTCCTCCCTTTCCCTTTCTTCTCCTTTCCCTTCGTTTTTTCTCCCCTCGTTCAGAACTATTGGTCTCTTCTGAAAGTCCTGCCCTCTGTAAAGAGTTTTTGTACTTGCAGCTGACCTCGGAAAGAGGCCTGTAATTATTCACATACCTCACTTAAATCAATAATGAATTACAGTTCTGCAGGGCACTTTGGTGAGGCTGTTCACGTAAATAATGCTGTCAGGACTTGCCTTGTTAGCGGGTAAGGACAGCTGTGCAGGGAGGGGGTCAGAATAAAAAGTCTTTAAGACTGAAATCCTGAACTGCGAATCCCATGCTCCTGGGGTGCCCAGAAACAGGAAATGTGCCTGAGAGGAGGGGGGAGAGGGTGTAGTGCTCAGATTCATGTGAAATTCCCAGGGGCACAATTCCAAGTCACATCCATTAATGAGCTTGCTGCTGTCACAACCATGACAACTTGAAATTAGGCACATGCATAATATATAAAACAAGATTATATGTGTAAATTATTGCTATATTATAGTACATAATATAACATAAAGTAATATAGAATCATAGAATAGTTAGGGTTGTAAAAGACCTTAAGATCATCCAGTTCCAACCCCCCTGCCATGGGCAGGGACACCCCACATTAAACCATGCCACCCAAGGCTCTGTCCAACCTGGCATTGAACACCACTAGGGATGGAGTATTTGCAGCTTCCCAGGGCAACCCATTCCAGTGCCTCAGCACCCTTATAGGAAAGAATATATAATATTACAGTTATATAAAAATTCATAACTTGCATGCAAGCTTAATAAGAAATGCNTCCAACCTGGCATTGAACACCACTAGGGATGGAGTATTTGCAGCTTCCCAGGGCAACCCATTCCAGTGCCTCAGCACCCTTATAGGAAAGAATATATAATATTACAGTTATATAAAAATTCATAACTTGCATGCAAGCTTAATAAGAAATGCTGCAAAAGGAAATATCTTTTCTTTATTGAGAACCAACCATTTCAATCTGGCCTGGAGGGAGTACATTGACATTTGAAAAGTGCTTCACTTAAACATAAAAATTAGGCTCTGTCCAGTGGTGTTGTTGAGACTTTTCATAGACAATTTCAAGCTACAACTCTTAAAAGCAGGTTTTCATGACCACTGTGTTTAAATGGTCTCCTATCAGCAGCTGATTTAAGCCAATGGGCCTGGAAGACTCTTCTCCTTCCTCACCAACCCAGGGCTGAGTTTTATTGCAGCCAGGACTTGGCTTTGGCCCGTGTAAACTCTTCATTGGCAGCTATTTCTGCAGAACACTGTTTCTTTTAGCTTCATTGCTTTAATGAGCGACAAGTTGTTTAAAATCCCACGAGAGAAATGAACAAAACTACCATTATATTATTGTTAGTTTTATTGCTGAATAATGTTAGTCCAACAACGGAGCATTCAAACATGTTCTCCTTCTCACCACCATGGAATAAATAAAGTGGAGAGAAGGTAGCAAAGCATCATGGAATCCTGGAATGAATCCTGGAATGGTTTGGGTTGGAAGGAACCTTAAATCTCATCCAGTTCCAAGCCCCTGCCACAGGCAGGGACACCTTCCACAAGAAAAGGTTGCTCAAAACCCCATCCAGCCTGGCCTTCAACATCATCATCGTCTTCATCGCAATGATGATCACCATCATCTTTGGGCATAGCCCTTATAAACTGTTAGGAAATCCCTTCTTATACCTCCAGGGCAGCTAATTTGCACATTCATTAGTAATTTATATGTCACCTTGTCATGGCACCATAAATTCATGGGACTATTCTGTTGTCCTGGGTTCAGCAGGAGCAGTCATTTTTAATCCTCAGTATCTGGTGCGGTGCTGTGGTTTTGACTTTCAGCCTGGGAA
>NDXB01013957.1:0-45360 GCA_002631895.1 Agapornis roseicollis
ATGTTCTCATTGACCACCACCCCCAAGTCCTTCTCCTTGGGCTGCTCTGAATCTCTTCTCTGCACAACCTCCAACCCAGGTGTAGGACCTTGCACTTGGCATGGTTAAACTTCATGAGGTTGGCATCAGCCCACCTTATAAGCACGTCAAGGTCCCTCTGGATGGCATTCCTTCCCTCCAGCATATCAACCAAACGTCTCCTCATCTCCAAAACCCATCAGGCACCAAGAAGCATCTCATCTAAACCCATAAGAATTAAGACCCTACATATTTCTTTGAACAACAAGCATTTCTAAAATCAGCTTTCCTTTCTTTTTAGGCACAGGTATCCTTTTGCACATGCACCATTTTTATCTGCAAAACCAAGTGATCAAAATGTCGAAACTAAAGTTAACCATAAGACCTTATTCATCTGCATTATGATTCACTCTTCAAAGGATTATGCCTTGTTTTCCACCAGATTCTACCTCAGGATGGACAGTGCTCACTTAATAAGCAGATATTCAGTATTTTGTTACAGTGTTATTATTCAGCCTGTGGCTGGAAGCCTTATTTACCACATACTATTCAAAACCTGCTTGGAAGTCACAATTGCTAATTTTCCTGTGAGCTTTTCTAGGGCTCTTATCAGTATGTCATATGAGTGCTTCACAACGTTCATTTCTTTTAACAACACCCCCTAAGATGAGAGGAAATTATTATTCCTGTTTAACAGATGGGAAAGTGAAACACAAAGAGACTCAGGTCAAAACATTCTGCTAACATTGGGTACCCAAGCTGAGATGCCTGGGAATTGATTTCTCAGAATGTTTAACGTTGTACAGCATCATATGCCAGGAGAAATACCACTGACAATGCATTCTGCAAATGGAGACACAGAAAACAAAATAAGATTAATACCCAATTGGGAAGAATTCAGTTTAAATCGACTCCTCTAAGACTGGATGAGAGTCATAAAGCATTCAGATGCCATCACCATGACATCCCCCATTTTCTTTTCAGTCCTCTGCCTCTTACCACACTTCCCGGCTTCTATACCAAATAGAGGCAAAGCCCATCAGACACCAGCTGCCTCCTCTGCCCAGCCGTGACTCATCTCTTGAGATGCTCCACATTCTGAGCGGAATGAGACCTGGGTCCTCCACTAAATATAGTAAATGGTCATGTAATTAAAGACTGCACCAAACACATATACAAAACAAACACTCAGCAGGAAACCATTTCATGGTTTCCCAACACCCTTTTCTAAATAATAAGCTTTTCAAGGAGAACACTGTCACCATTATATATACATATATATAAAAATATGATTTTTATATACAATTTATATAACCCATATATAGCTGCATATACTTATATAAGATAAATATGATTTAATGTATAGAAATATTTGAATATATTTTTATATATTCATATTCTTGCTCCTGAGTCATAATATGCTGAAATTTTCCAAAAACTGGAAAAGGTTCCTTGCGTGGGACACTGTCCTGGGTTCAGCAGTAGCAGTCAGTTTTTATCCCTCTTAGTAGCTGGTGCAGTGCTGTGGTTTTGACTTTCAGCCTGGGAACCGTGCTGATAACACCGACGTTTTTAGTTACTGCTCAAATGTTTAGACAGGCCATAGGACTTTGTGAGCCTCATGCTCTGCCAGAGAGGAGGGGAAGCTGGGAGGAAGCAGAGAGGACCCCTGACCCAAACTGAGCAAAGAGGTATTCCATACCACAGCATGTCATGCCCAGGGAGGTAACTGGGAGTTACCTGGAAGGGCACACACTTCCCGGTCAGGCTCGTTTTCAGCAGGTGGCATCATACTCTCTTCCCTTGTTATTCCCTTTATCATTATTATTATTGGTGGTAGCAGCAGTGATTTGTGTTATACCTTAGTTACTGAACTGTTCTTATCTCAACCTGTGGGAGTTGCATTCTTTTGATTCTCCTCCCCATCCCTCTGGGAGCACAGGGGAGAAGAAGGAAGGAAAGAGGGGGGGAAGGCAGGAGTAGAAACTGTGTGGCTGACTGGGTTTAAACCACAACAGGCACTAAGCCCAAATGATCAACATTTTCAAGTTGAAATTAGAGATGATCAAAATTTGCTCATAGGCTCCAGTTCAGCATTTTTCCTGTGTCTTTCTGTTTCAGGGCATCAGGACCACTTCTATTTTGTATCATTCACAGCTGAAGGAACATAGAGGCAACACTCCAGATTTCTAGTATGCAGGAAATTCAGTTACTCCATGATTTCATTTCATTCTGAATTGGGAGCACACCTATGCTTCACTTGCCTCAAACTTTCAAATTCCCCTTGAAATGTTATTTGTGTTGGGTCTAAATTATTCTAAATAAATCAAACAGAGCTGATGCCATCATGGGAAATTTCAATGTGAATGCTCAGAGTCTGACAGAGCTACAAGGAAATACAGAAGCCTGGATAGTTTCAAGCATTCCCACTCACAAGTACACCACCAGCTATTTCTAAAATACCATTGTAATACCATATACGTTTTGTAATAACAAATATGCTATGTGTTACTTTCAATACAGTGGTAACAAAGAAGGCACCCTCGTTTTCCAGATACTTCTACTGCCTTTCTGTCTTAGATACAGCAGAGTGAGGAGTGGAGCCTTGCCCTCCCCTCCTCCACAGGCCCGCCTTGTTTCATACAGTCATGAAAAAAGAGCCTAATCCAATCGTTTTTACTCTAAAAGAACCTGTGAAACAAGAAGTTCTGAGTTCCCCATATGGATGAAGTGATTCCAGCAGGCAGAGCCATGCCAAGCCCAGGGAATAGCACTTGTGAGCAGATACAGGGCATTGCTGAGAAGCGAAACTAGGGTTTCATAGCATAACTGAATGGGTTGGGTTGGAAGACACCTTAAATATCATTTAGTTTCAACCCCCTGCCACAGGCAGGGACACCTTCCACTAGACCAAGTTGCTCCAACCTGGTCTTGGGCTAACCAGGCATTAACTGACATGCAGAGCTGGCCAGTTTGCTTGTTTCACTGATTAGTATTTTGTTCTTTTGTTTTCTCTTATCCAGGAGATGAGTAGAGTGCAAAACGTAACTTGACTCATGCCTTTGAAGGGTATGCTGGGACTTGCTGTGAACCTGGGCTTCTAGTTCACAAAGCATCAGCCATAGAGAACCGTTCAACCAAACCCCCATGTCAGGATCTTCTATTTTGAAGGGAGGTGAGAAATTGGAATGAAACACTCAGCTGAGAACAGCTCTTTCCGTAAGGCTCAGGCAGTGGAAACCACTCAGCCTCGCAGCTGCCAGCAGCCAGAGAGGAATTCCCCTGTCATGAGGGCCGTGACTCACGCGTGCCCCTGCTGCTTTTCTCCCTCTGATGTAGGGGCCATAACTGTGGTCTGGGATGTGTCAGGAGAAAGGACCTGGCAGTGATCGCCTCTGTTACACAACCTCTCCATCCTGCCCAGTCACGATCCACCCAGGGCACGGAGCCGCTGCAGGTGACATGAGCTACAGGATCCTTTTGCAGCGGATATTTCTTCTCTCCTTTTGTTTCCCTTATTCCTCTTCTCCTCTGGAGTAACCAGAGTAACTCAGCCAGCTCCTAAGCAATCACAACACTGTTATAAAAGTCAGAGGGATTTCTAGCACCAGTTTCAGCAGTGTAGAATGAGGCTCCACACACAGCAGCACCGAAACAGGTACTGAGGTCCCTCAGCAGTTTTGCTCAATAAATTAACAACGGAGCTGCTGCCACAGCAGTGTGAGCAGTTGGCAACGTTTGCATTTGTGCTTTGGGTATTTATTACTCTGCTTTTCATGAGCCCTTTTAATGCCTCCAGGAGTAATTTATGGGGACAGAAGAGCATGAAAATAGCAGATCCCATTTATTTAAATCTCTGGATGATGAAAATCACATGAGACGAGCAGGCTTCACATTGTTTCCTCTTCATAAATGGCTTTCTGAAGGAGTAAAAGCCAACACAAATACTGTACAAACACCAGGTTTGTTTGGGCTTACCCAAACACTGTGTGGACATTTCAGGTTTATCCAGGTTTGGGTTCCATTTTGCTGACTAATTCCACAAAATCACTGCAGGTTTTAGTAACTGTTAAAATAACGAACTAGATACAGGCACTAAAGTAGCTTTTAACCAGTTTTACTGCAGGAGAGGATTACTTTGTGAAAACAGTTTTTCGTATTAATCTTGTTACTTTTCAGATTGATGAGTAATGTGTGTGACTGGTGGTTCTTTCCCCCTTTTGTTGGCAGGTTTTAGTGCTTCTGCTCCAGAAGAGGAAGCAGAGTGATCTGGATGCCCAGGATGGTCCAAGTTTCCAACAACTGACAGGTTGCTTATTTCTTTTAGAAAAGCAGCAAATTAGTGAAGTATGACTAACTTTGTGATCCAGTGAATACTCATCCTGGCAGTCACATTTAGAATCGCAACTTTTTGGTGCTAAGAGGAATAGTAGTATCTGGGTGGCGTAGTTTTGGGGGTATCTGTCGCACTCAAAAGCTTTACATCATTTCAAATGTGATGTGATGTTTCTGAAATAAGTAGCGTTTGCCTACAAAAGGCAAATTAAAGAGGTTCTTTGCTCTGTCTTTCCTCAAGAACTGATACTCTGACTCCCTAGTTTCCAGACAAAGCCATAAGATACAATGCCTGTCTACTTTAGTTCTACTATATTTCATATTTTGCCTCATGAGACCAACTTTATTATGGTGATGGATGTAATATAAGAGTATATTTTAAACACCACAAGTGTACCTGCTTGGCTGCTCATTTTTCACCAAGTCATTCCAGGAAGCATTTAAAAGCCAGAACTCTGCCTCAGAATTTGTCTGAATAATCCAGGCTTCATGATTCTGCAAGACAGCATAGAAAGTTAACTTGAGAGGTTTTCTCTGCTGCTAGTCACACCAAAGGTCTATAACGGCAGCCAGATCTTTTATCAGACTCTTTTCACAGAGAGTCATGGACAGAAATCTCAACCTGGACCTCCATCCAGCAAAAACACCCTGCACAGATGCTCGGCCTCCTTTAGTGTTCCCTCTATAATCAGAGGAAATAACCCACAGCATGTAAAGCTGCAAACATGTTCAGGTCTTTGCAAATCACAGCTATGACAGGCTTGAGCTTTGAAAACTTGCAGGATTATTCACAATTTCATAGAATCATAGAATAGTTCAGGCTGGAAAGGACCTTAAGATCACCTAGTTCCAACCCCCCCTGCTTATGGAAGTAGGTGATCTTAAGGTCCTATCCCAGCCTGATTCAGCAGCAGGAGCATGGAACCACTCTGAGTCACAGTCGAAGCCATTTATGGGTACTGGGAAGAGTTGTGTTCCTGGACAAAATGTAGCTTTCTCTCAGATTCCTTCATGGGTTTAAGGAGAATAAAACCTTTCTGAAACTCGCAGGGAAAAGATGGAGCAGGAGGAGAGAGAAGGACAATTTATCTCTAAATTACATTGCTCTTCAGAGTAAACCACAGAGAGTTGTAATGGGACAAGTAATTTTTTTACATGGTATAATTAATTAGAACCCATAAAACCCAATTAAACAGCACTTTTGAGACTATCAAGTGGTGCATGTTTGAAACTGCAAATATGACAGTGTAAGTACATTTTTATAGCTGGGCACACTCCTCAGGATTATTTTCAGTGCTCTACTAAAATGGGAAATGGCACCAGTTTGGCCCCTGCTAATAAATCGTTCGGAAACAGGCTATATTAATAATCTTTATGAGGGTAGGATGGAAGCCAGATGGGGCAGAGAAGGGAGTGTGGAGGTGGCATAATATATTGGCCAGGAAAACATAATCCAGACCAAAGCAGCAATTTAATCTTGATGTGCAGGGGAGAGGGCTGGGTGTACAACAGAAGGGGTGGTGGGCTGGAACCAGCCCTGTGGGATCAAGAGCAGCATTTCCAAGGTACGGAAGGCAGCATCCCACAGGGTGAGTTCTTGTCTGTCTAAAGGAGACGGGGAGCAAGGAACAGAGCAGTGGCTACAGACAGGGTTTCTCCAGCTTTGTCCCTGCTGCCTGCCAATGAGCAGTGGTGCTGGGAGCTCCCCCTTCACCACTGTCACATCCTTGCTGCCCTCGAAGGGGGCGGCTGCCTGTGTGTGCAGGCGATGGCCCTGATGCGTGCGTACGAGCTCGATACTGCAACCCAGTGCGAGTGAAAGCTCCCTTTGCCCTTGTTTATTTACGCGAGGCCCCACTTGTGTTTAACTTGGCAGCCAGGAGACCAGCGCCTTGTGCCAAGCACTAATTCCTTGACTGCCCTGACAGGCCCCGGCCTGCACACCTGAAAGCCATTAGCGCTCGGGCCGGGTTGTTCTCACGTTGCGAGGCAGTGACCCGCGGCCGCGTACCCCGCCGGGACACACTCACTCCATCATCCCCTGTCAGCGCGGGCACTGCCAGCGCAGCCAGCAGGCACATGATGAGCGCTCGGGAGAAGCCCCTGCCTTAGCCAGCGGCTCCCCTCTCAGAGGGCAGGGGTACTCAGTGGAGTATCAGCCCTTCCCCTTGAGTTATGGGCTTGTCTGGGGCTGGGGTAGTTTATCCTTCAGCAAACAGCGATGCAGGGTGATGAGTAAACAGCTCCTGAGAGCTGAGCTTCAGTGACAGCACCAGATTGAATCCTAACAGCCCCATTCAACTGTACAATGATCTTCATGTAAGCTGCTCCCAAAAAGGGGGGCTTTCTCTTATCAGTCACTCTGAAAACCCCTTCAGAGTCACTCATCAACACAGGAAGAGTATTTAATCCAGAAATGCAGAGAAATAGTCTTTCGGATGAGTTTTGGAAGCAGTAGCGAGCAGCTGGGCTCGATAGAACGTGTTGCAGTGAAGACTTGCACCATCTACGGGAAGAATATAGGGAGGACTTAAGAGCATAAAGGAGATAAGCATTTTCTGCAGAATGCTGCTGCACTACACATTATGCTCTCTGAAGGTCTGCAGAGTGCTGTCACATTCTTTATGATACATGGGGAGGCTATTCATCTCTCAGTTTTTATGAATGCATTTATTGTATTACAGAATCTTATAAATATTTGCATTTCATAAGGCCTATGCCATTTCACCGACACTGAGACCCTTAAGCTTTCTCCCTACATAAGTTATTTTCAGATATCAGTCTCCTCAGCAGCTCTAAAATCTGCCATTTTAGTTTGCTAGAGACATTTCTTCTCCTTGTATTCTCTCGGTGTGGAATACCTCTACTTAGAATCAATAGGGACTGAGAGTCTTGACAAGCTAACAGTCAGTCTTAGACCACAAACAGGTTTTGGACCAAGTTCTCATGACCTTTAAAAGGAAGGAATGAGGGACTTAACCACTGGAGAGCTCCAGATTTCCATGAGGAAAACCAGCATTGCATTTGTTTCTCTGGCAGTCTTAAGGCTGTGCACTTTGCAGTCATCACTTCCTAAAGATTACTAACACCCTTCCCACCCACCCAAGCCAAACAAACAAACAAACAAAAACATAATTGGGGTTCTTTTTTTGAGCCTTGTTTTCATGGCTTTTCTGACCACTGTTGAACATGTGGGAAAGCACACGACCTTACAGTCACAATATAACCACAGGCCTAACAACATGCTTATAACATTCTTTCAGGCACTACTAAAGCAGTATTTTCTCTGAAATATATTAGGCAGATGCTGATATGACATTTTTTCCTAAGCCTCTGTAGTTCACATGCAGCCTCTCTACAAGCCTTGTACTTCAGGTTCCTCACTCTGCTCTTTAAACTGCTGGCCTTTTGTGCACTCTTAATTTTTGCTGTGTCCCTGTAAGGTTATCTAGGGCAATACTTCCCATTTGAAAGAGGAGGCACTGGTACACAAGATCTTAATTGGTTACAGATGAAAATGGGGATGCAAAATATGTGAGTTCCTTGCTCCAAGACCCCATAATAAAGGTTTTCTCTGGAGAGATTTTGTTTCTCTTAATACAAAAAGAAAAGGGTGCTCTGCATGGTACAACCATGCTGAGACGAAGAACCTTCCTCCCCACTTTAAGCAACACAATAGTAAGAATAATCTGTCTGTGCATTGCAGAACTGGGCATTTTGTAGAGATCCATAAAGGTAGGTGAAGGGAGGACAGAAAAATCACTTTGCTACTAAATCCTGGTTTAGATGTTTCAAGAAAGCAGCACATTTTAAGGAGATTGGAAAGGTGGGACTGCAGCAGACTCATGGTTTAGTTAGTTAGGGAGTAGAGGCACAGGGAATATCAGCAGCCATCAACAGGATGGCAAATGCCATTTGTATAGACATGTGTCATTCCTGTACTGCAGCCAAGTGAAACTACAAACACTATTAAAAGTATAAAGAGGCTTTAATTTACATTCCTGCTAAGGCATCTTTATGTTGCCAGAATATTACAAGTGGGCTTAGTGTAAATGAGAATCTGGCCTTAATATTCTCAGACAGAAAAGTGAAATACACAGACATACCGACTTAGATTCCTGTTCTCTCTTCTGTTACTGCAACATATCTGCATGGAGCAAAACTAGTAGAAGAAATATGAATCTTCACATACATTGCATAGCAGCTTCAATGAGCACAAATGATTAAAAGAGTCATTTCATGTGACAGCAAAAATGGCCCTATACAGCATCAGATCCCCATATACCATGGCAGCATATGGCTAGACACACTGCCTGGGTCATGTCACCCCTGCCACTACAACAATCATGATGCTAAAATCAGAACTTCAATTCCAACACCCACCTAAACAAAGCCATCCAGGAACTTCCAACACCTCAGACTTCTGAACAAACTGAACGAACTTGTTAGTACAAAAGAGCAAAAGCCTGGAATAACATCAGTGCCTTGGGAAAAAACTATGTCCTTCACTAGAGAGAGGCATAGCAATGAAGCAAATTGCAGCAATCCCTGCCAATGTGACCAGGGGTAATGCAGATCAGCCTTGAGGTTCAGGAGCTTCTCACTACCACCAGAAGCATCTGTGCATCCTGACAATTAGCATGTTTCTAGCTGTGGCCAATTCCAGACGCTTCAGAGGGAACTGGAGGAACAAACCAATCCAGAGGCCAAGTTATGCATGAAAGGATGGGGCAAGGTGGTGGTGGCGGAACCAAGTAACCCCCCTCCATGCCCATGAGGAAGCCCTCGAGCAAAGGGATGAGACATGGGCTTCAGAGCAGACTGTGAAGAGAGCTTCCTATCAAAAAAGAAAAGATCATCATATAAAAGACACACAAGAGAACAAAGGTGTAAGCAAAATGAGTAAAATTCTGAGGCCTCTGAAAACAGGAACAAAACTCCAAAACTTTATTTGGGCTGAGATTTGGGGTTCAGCATTTTTAAGTAGTTTCTTACATTCATTTCTAAATAAGAGATCTGTAGCTCTTGAAACGTCTACTTGGGATGTGTTAATTTTGATAGGAAAATTAAAGGTGCTAATTTGTCCCTGTCGCCGAATAATATATAAACAGTTAAATGTGGTCTGAGTTTGGAAGCTGTACATGGCAGACATCCTTAAAAAATTCATTCAAAAGGTACTGAAAGAATAATCTTTTCCAAATCTGTCAACAAGATCCCAGCCACTGTTCCTGGCAAGAAAACAGCCTAATTTGGTAAAACAATCACTTTTGCTCTCACAAACATTGTAAAACAAATGGGGTCACGGAAAGAAAAATGGGAACATTTTAAAAGACCCTTGATAGCTCCTCAGCAGTGTGTGTTACCGTGGGGTATTTCCAGGAACCACACAGGTTTTAGAAGTACAAGTAAATGCAGAGGGTGGGAGGGAGATCAGAGTGCAGGCAAAGGCTGAGACACTGCAAACCCAATTCACTGCGTGGTTTTGCTGTGAATGCTTTTCCAGGTCTCACACCATTACATAGGATGTAACATCATAATGATGTCAACTCTTGGATCAAGGAATGAGCTGATTTAAGGTTTATGAGGGGAAGGATGAATACTTTCAAAGGAATGGTGAGTTGAATAATACAGAACTGGTAGGAGAACAGTCCAGGGAACTTATGGCTACGCTTTGAACTATTTTTAGCAAGGTACTGCAAGTTCAGGGACAGTTAGCACAGAAAGGGCCTGCACAGCTCCACTGAAGCACAGCATGTCAAAGTGTTGACAGTTTTCTACCCGTTTTGCAGAGAGAGAACCTGAATCTCTCTTTGCTTTCACCAGAGGTGGCTGCTGTAGCAGGGCCTCTGCTTGCAAATGGCTGCATGTGCTCGTGTGCATGAGAATCGCAGCCTGTGCAAGAAGCCTCCATCCCTGTGCTCCACACCAGGACAAAGAACAAGCACTCCCATCGGAAGCAGCACAAGCTCTTCTCTGCTTTCTTCAGGGTAGTGGGAAGGGTGCTGCAGCAGGAGCCAGGTTTCCTCCATCTCTGCCCCGTCTCCCACATGAAAGCCATCCCTCCTCATCACATGCTGTCTTTCTCTTGGTGGTGCTATGACTTTTGTTCTGCCCACCCAAGGAGGTACTCAATCTACTTGGTGTTAGTCCCAGCACAATCAACAGCACAGGAAAATATAAAAATCCCTGAAATTGAAATGTAAAGAAAACACAGGTTGGTAAGTTTTCCATCAAAACTGTTAGTGTTCCTACAGTAAAAGCATGTTAATAAAGACCTTCCCCCAACTCCCTTTGTAGAGTCACTGCAGATGCTAGTTTCTGCCAGCTTTTATTATGTTTTTCCTTCTTTAAATGCACACTTAAAAATATCCAGTTATTGCAGATCAGCAGGAATACACGAGGAATGAGTTGCTTTATAAGCTTTACTACAATTATGGATAATGTTGGAAATATATACTGTATATTTCCTGTATAGTGGTACTGCTACAAGCACAGAAAATCCACATTGAAGGGGATTTCTATGCAAGCTATGCAGCAGATGAAGATTGTATTGCAAGCTTGAATTACTGATTCAAGCTTCTTCTCTTCCCACCCACTTCTCTAACAGCTTTTAAACTTAAATAGACATAGAAGTTAAAATGTTCTTTTATAGGGTGAAATAAACAGATTTTATGGTTCAGAAACTTCGAGTTTAGAGATCAACACTTTGCTACTAATTTATGCAGGTTCAAGCTGAGGAAATGGCTTGTTTTCCTCTCTACAGTTATTGAGGGCTTTCCCCTCCAAAAAAAGTCAGGATGCACTTTAAATTGTTATAATAATTCTGGATGCAGGCAATGCTTTCTCTTGACAAAGAACATCTAACTTACTGCCTTCCAGAACCCAGTTCCCATGAAATCGAGGGAAATGACTGCTGAAAACCTCAAAGAAGATGGAAATGGATGCAAGCCATCAGAACTTAATATTCATATTATTGACAGGGCCTTTCAAAAACTACCACCACCACCAAAACACACACACAAGAAAACAAAACAACACCCCCCGAACTCACAGGAAAGCTGTTAAATGCCACTCTGGAAAGCTAAAAAAGGCTTATGAGTGTAAATGCTATTCTTAGCTACACTTCTTTTTAACTGCCGAAGTAGCGTAAAGAGCATTTAGCCCCTGCCCGTTCAGTAAACTCCTTTCCAGTGGGATAGCAGGATACGGTTCCAGCTGTCACAGGGAACCTGAGGAGAAGCAGTACGGTCAAGCCCCATCTCTTATACAGCACATTTCCATCACAGGCAGCATCCATCAGACTTCATGGGTAGTCCTGGCAGTTCAGTGAGCCAGAGATGTGAATTCCAGACTCACACACAAATAATTAGAGAGCATAAAACCCAAGGAAGATGGAGCTTGGAAAGCTGTGCAGTGGGGACAACCACCCTAAATATTCTAAAGAAAAACTGCAGTGCCCTCACAGTTTCAGCATGTTTCATTTATCCACCTATCTGCTTATTCAACCCTCATCACTGTAACTTTCGAGCACCTAATAGATCCAGTAACAGCAGGGGAGTGCTTTCCCTCCCATTTATTACCTATGTGAACCAGCATTTAAGTGGTTAAAATGGAGGCTTTGTTTCCAAGCAATGATAATCCTGTTCCTGAGAACACCAGTAATGGTGGTATATGACAACATAATCAGCAGCACAAGGATATAAACAACTCCCAATTATCCCAGACCAAAATTTCTGAACATCTTGTTACATTTTTTCCTTAGGCCTTAAAATTACAGAGTTGTTATGGTTGGATGCTTTGTGGTGAATAAATCTAGAATAATTCCCTGGAAAGAGTGAATTGCCACTCAAGTGCTGTTAGTGTAAAAGACCACAGTTCCAAGCTCACCCTGGCTTTCCCACCCATGGGGAAAAAAAAAAAAACCCAAGCATACAATGTTCTCATCACAAGGGGACAAGAGAGAAATAAGGAAGAGTGGTGATTTGATTTCTAGGAAGTGCAAAGCATTTGCATGGCCCACATGGAAAAACAGGCAAGAGGGAGGGCACAATGAGAACAGCACGCAACACTGGGATTGCTTGCACACTTACTTCTGTCAAAATGCCAAATTCTCTGGGCCTCCAGGTAAGCAATAAATAACCAACCATTAAAAAACCCCACTGCACATGAACACCATCTCGATGAAGCTTGTGAGGATCCGCAGGTGCCATTTCCCACACAAGGTGCACTGAGGAACTCATCAAGGCCAAGAGCTCCCACAGAGATAGGATTCTGTACTAGAAACAGAGATGTTATAGGACACAGTGTTTAGATCTGAAGCCAGTTCAAAGTAACTGTGTTGAGAGCCAAATCCATGCTTAGTCTTTGAATATACCTCCAAAACATGGATGTTTTTGGATCTAGAGTTTGAGTTCTCTCATCCATCTAATCTTGAAATGGGTGGATCAAAGATATTCAGTCTGAGGCTTAGCAAAGTGCTAACAGATACTTTTGCATAGAGATGATTCAGTAAAGTGCTCCAAGCAAGGAATAAACTTGTTGCTGGACAAGTTGTGAACTGAAAGAGAAGTGAAACTGGACGAGGAAAATAGTATGCACCTATTGATTGCTTTGGTACCTTACCTTGCAAGGTTGGCGATTTACAAAGGAGGGGGAGAAAGAGGTACAATGTGGTTGAGGAAAGCTGGTAGCAGTGCCAGAAAAGACTGGAAATTAAGAAGGATGTTGAGTGGCTTGGGCAGTAGCAATCGTATGTTTGGTGCTCCATCCTAAGTTTCCTGTATGACTCTGACCAAGCCATTTAGTGTCTCAGTTTCCAACATATTAACTGGAAGTAGTAAACCTTGCTAAAAAATAAACAGATAAAAAGAATTGGTGGGGGGCAAAGAACTCTCTCTCACCCTTTGCAGCCTCATGACTTATAGAGGGGGCCTGATACACTCGTTGAACAGAGGAGACTGGATGGCTTCCTGAATGATTCAAAATAGAAATACAGAAATACAATTATAGGAAAGAACTAATTGTGAAACACTTAAAGTTATAGGGACAAGTGTGGTGATAGATTTTCTGACATTTCTGTGCTTTAAGGAAGCCATGCCTCTGTTCAAGCTATAGGAAAAATACAATCAAACACGCACAAATTGCACAGATCCGGCTGGCACTGGTATTTGCTCTGTAGATGGCACAAATGCCAAATGCCACTGTAGAGTGGAAATAGCTGTAAGCCACCAAGGAATTAATCCTGACATACACATGAGATCTGGCCACATCAACCACCTCATTTATTCCAGAGCATGCATTTTCTTGGCCACCATTTTCAGCCTACCCTAGTCCACACTTTTGGCCAGTGCAAACATTTAACCGGAAGTCTGTGAAGATCTGAAAGGAATTTTCCCTTCAACACACATGATCTTTCATTAAGCAAAGCCAGTTTCGTAATTCCTGGAGAATTAAGAGGTACAAATATCCTGGAACTCAGGAGCCTGCAATTAATGTTGTGGTCTCCTTTTAGGGGAGGAGAAGGTAATTCACACCTAGTGCAGGCAGGTCATTCCAGGATAACCCTTATATACTGAGTAAAAGCAGATTCCTAAATAATTCAAAGTGGAAATTGCAGATGTTGTTCATTCTTCTGCTCTAAGTGACCAAGTGTTATGCAAATTTGGGACTGGAAAAATATGCACTCGGCCTTGCAAATAAACTTAAAACATAGATGGGTTGCTGTGTTCTGGAGAAAACTAAGAACAACAGTATAAGACCTTATCTACAAATCTTTCAGGTTTACAAACCATGGAGAACTGCAACACTTCTCCTGCTGTTACACACATTCACGTCATCGTGTCTTCATTTTCCAAGCAATTTCCAGTTGGAAACCACTGAAACCTCTTTAGCTACAGAGACATAAAGACAGATCAGAGAACACTCTCATGAATTGCATGCATCTTTATGCAAAACCAGGCAAAGCCAAAGATAGCTGCTTCCCCTGTAGTGCAGAAATTCTTGTACAGATTACACACCTTATTAATTCTAGACCAGTGAACTTGCCTTCTAGTTTATAACCAAGTGTCACATTATTAGTCAGGTTTCCCAGCATCTCTTGATAAAAATGGTGGTTTTATTGGTATATAAAAAACAGCAGGCGAGTTAAATGTTCAGGATTTTCTTATAAAATATTTAAGTTTATAAACTGTTGCAAATAGGCTACTGTTTATATAATATTCACAGACATCTGTAATGCTTCTCATGAAAGCTAATGTACAAGCTCTTAGCTCCTGCAGAAGGGATTTAAAGATGCTTTGCCCATCTTAAAGTGCAATTCTACACAGTCTGAAGAGCTACTTTGATACTAGTTTGTTTTGAGCTTAATGTTTATTCCTCTCACTGATGTCTAGGTTGAAATTTGCCTACTTTATGAGTTAAGACCCCAGTGCATTTAAAATTTAAATACCTGACTAGGACACTCTTATTCAGCAAAACCCATACACATGCCTCATTTCAGGTACACGCTTGCATCCTTCAAGTCTCAAGGCTTGAATCATATGCCCGCATTATTTGTTACAACAGAAAAGCAGTTGGGAACACAGGCATTCCTGAGGCAGAAGGCTGTACTTCACAAAGGTAAGAAGCTCCTATGACTTGTTTTCTCAATATTGCCCAACTTCCTACCAGTACTAAGAAACAACTGCTGCTTCAGTTTCGGTGTTACTGACATTTTTGTTGGCATTTGTTTCTGCAACGCTGAAGTTATCCTGTAGATATTTTACTTTTGTTTCTAAAATAAAATAAACCAAATAAAGCCACTCAGAGTACAAGAACAATTGCTCCCCCACCAACAAAATAACAGAATGAGGTGGGATTCTTCTCCCATCATCAATTGACTGCAAAGGGTCACACTGGTACCTTGTGTCGTTTCCATGTCCAACAACAGGAATAGTCAAGAAAATTTAGTATTTGGAGCATATTGTTTAAAACAGAACAGTGTCAGAGAAACTGTCCTTAGAATTCTCCTTCAGCTGATGCAGAGGCAGCACAGCTGATGCAAAAAGACCGTAAGTCACAACCACACAACCAAATGCCAACAGCTGAGCAGCACAACCTAAAGAGAGTTATGGCATTCCCCTCAGACCTATTTGTACCACACATCAAGTGTAAACATCGATCAAATGTGGTTCTGAATCAAGAGGCTTATAGCAAGGATCTCAGGTTACCTTCATCTGGCTACAGTCAACCTCTCAGAACAGGCTTGCCAATCATTCCCATTATGACTTTCACAGATGCAGTATTTGCAGCATTTCATATTGTAAGAGGCAAAGTGGTTGGTGATGTGTACCAAACCACCAGCTCCAGAGAATGACAAGCTTTCTGCTTCCTCACACAAGTCTAACAGGCCAGGAAATAGCAACACAAGATGCCACAGAAGTGTTTCTTTGCTTTGAAGGAACAACTTCCATATCTGCCTCTATCTTCCCATATCTATCTTTTTTAAGCTCCAACATAGTAGATTCCCACACAATAGATGATTGTCATAGCTGTGATCTCAGATCAGGGGCAAACACTTGCTGCCCTGCCCTGGAAACGAGTCAAGAGAGCCCCATGGTGGATGGCAACTGAGGAGCAAGCACAAGCTCCTGCCTGGGACCCTCAAGCAGGAATGGAACATTAAACTATGAGCAGGTAGAAGAACCTGAAATGGGGACCAGACAAACGCAACTCAAGTAGATGCTATGAAATAAACAGCTCTGAAATTCAACAAGATCTAGAAATTAGCTTAGTGTAAGGACATGACTTGCAGTAGACACAGTGAGCTCCTGGCAACCTTTCTCCACTGTGCAGACTTTTAGTTACTACTTGTCTCTCTTCTCTACTCACAGTCAATATGTGGTAACATTTTGGAATATGTATTTGCTGCGGGAGCCTCTGCAATCTTCTGAAGGAGTTGCTATACTTCAGTGTACCATACTGGAACCTCAGACTGGTGTACCAGTGCCTTCAGTGAGTATATTGACATTTTATAGCAACAATCTGTAGGCTAGATAAATAAGGAGCATCCTAGCCATCTCTCCTGTTTCTTTCCTCATCCTTACCCTCGTAGTTCTGGGCTTTTGACCATCAGAATGTAACCACAGACTAATGTGGTTGGAGTCAGTAAAGTGCTTCAAGAAGGTTTTACAAGTCAACTCTCCCAGCCAAAAGACTGAGTAAACTGATACCAAAGCATGGCCCCAGACTATCCTTGTGGGCAGCCATAATCATAAATAAATACAGGTTGTATAAGTTAAGGGACACGGGCAGAAGTAGGATACACTGGGGCAGCACCTCTCTCCTCTGAAGAACACAGACAGTTCCAGTCTCAGGGCTTTCTCTATTTACTTATGGTGACTGATACAGAGTTTGTATGTTTGTGTTTTGTCAGTTTGTATTTTAAGGATGGTTACATGGAGGAGTAACAGTGCTGCTTCCCCATGAAACCCGGCAGGACTGGTATTTGTCAGTGTGAAGCACACATAATGGTGTCTGCCTGATGGGAGGAGAAAACCTGCACTCAGAACAAAATGAAGTCAGAGCAGACTCAAAGAAGGAACTATCTGATCTTGTATCACACTTTCTTACCCTAACAGTGTAACCCCAGACTCACAGTTGTAGCTTGGGTTTTCTTCCTTTTAACATCACATACTTCCTCATGCTTTCAAAGTGTGTGAGGAAGTATTTGACACCTTTTGTTGTCAAAATCACATGCTTATTGATAATCCAGGAATTTTCTGGTTTAACCGTGTCATCTACAATAGCCAATAGTGTAGGAGACTGGAACTGACCTCAGTGTTGTCCCTCACAGCTTTTCTCCTGTGAAGAAAACCAGATTTCTGTGTTGTTCCCCTGTGCAATTTATAGGAGGAAGTGGTCCCAGAAGAGGCCATGGAGGGGAAGTTACACAGTATAAGTTCTGCAGGAATCCCAAGACAAAGGCTATTACCCTGAGAGAAACTTTTCTGAGCCCTTACGTGGGTTTTCAGCACAGTTTCTACTCCTGTGTTATGTGGAAACAAACTTATTTTCCCCCAGCACTGGACACATCAGTCGCCTCATGAGTTTGTGTCCCCAAGAAAACACATCCTCTAGAGCAAATACAGAAACAGGTCACCTAACATCTCACTAAACTTTAGCAGAGTGAAAGACAAAACAAGCAGCAGATCATATTCCTACTAAACCATCAACGCAGTATTTCCTTCAAAGATTCAGCCCCTCTGGATCTCCTTCTCCACCCATATGTAGTTGGTCTTCTTTATAGATTTTCAAGACTGGATTGAAGAAAGCGATAGTTCCTCTCTGCTATCTTTGTATTTTGATGTACAGTAACTTCAGCTCTAGTATCCAGTCACAGTGGACAGAAAGGTGCCTAACATCTTGGCAGATAATGGCATCTGGAGCAACACAGTGCCACAGAAATACCTGCACAGACAAAGAGCTGTTCTCAAAGATCCTCTGTACAATGCTAATGGCACTGAGTACGACCTTCAAAAATTCCTTGCATAGTAAATTAATCTCCTTAAAGCATGAATTTGTAGAAGGTTTAAAAAAACCAAACCAGCAAAACTGAAGAGGTTTATTTTCGGGCCAAGGACTCCATCCATTCAAATAAATGTAAATAATTAGAAGCCGAGGACCACCTTGACAAGGTTCTCATCCCTGCCCCTTTTCATTTAATTTAATGAGGGACACTTGTTAACAATGCCAATAACAGGCTGTTGTGGTAACTCATCACAGCCACTACACTCCTACTCTAATCAGACAGATAAGTAGCGAGGGTTGCCCAGTGCAATCATTGTAAGATTGTGACAATAATAAAATAAAATAAAATAAAATAAAATAAAATAAAATAAAATAAAATAAAATAAAATAAAATATTTTTTAAAAGGACCTTTTTTTATTTGATTATCTCCTTTGCCATCTATTTCAGTTCTTTCTTCTTCTTCACACAGTCATTTTCCACTCATCTCTCTCAGCTTCCCTGCTTACTTTGCTTAGCATTGCACTTCTTGCAAGCACATGAAAACTGTTCCTATGGTATCAATCATGCATATTCTTGAAAGGCAAGCTTACCCTAAAAGCACTCAGAGCCAGAATAAGATGCAAGACAAGTGGATCCAGCAAATGAATAGGAGACATCACAATGAGACAATTAGGATGAATATAAATAAGCTGGCGAGAAGAAATCTCATTTCACTGAAACATGCAATTTTACTGAACCCAAAATCACACTTGGAGAAAAATCTGTCTCCAGAGAGCTTTCAGGATAAGGACTTTTTGAGGTTGGGTCAGCTGTGATCAAAGGCAGCAACATGCCGGATATTTTGACTCTTTGCATTTTGCAAAGGCAAATTTTGAATGTGAGAATTGCCATTATCTGAGTATTTCATGGTGCAAAGTTATCAAGAGCCATCCTTGGGAAGGACAATGTTCTTAAAGCCAGTCAGTCCTTACACTCTCATGGCTTTACTGGAAGCCACTGTGCAACACTATGCAGAAATACCTAGGCTAATGTAGAATGAGCTAGCTTGAGTATCAAAAGCAGTGCAGACATGGACTTGAACTTAATTTGGCCACTGCCATAAAAGATAATTAAAAATATTTTTACAAATATCTCAGTAATAAAAGGAGGATCAAGAGAACCTCCATCCTTTACGAGATACCAGGGGACACCTAGGGACCAAGGATGATGAACAGGCCGAGGTACTTAACGCTGTATTTGTCTACATTTTTAATAGTCACACCAGCCATCCTTAGGGTACTCAGTCCCCTGATGGGTTCCACCCAAGATGGAGCTGGAAGAGGAGCTTGCTAATCCACTCTCTCCATCATCTATCAGCAGTCATGGTCTAGTGGGCAGGTCCCAGGGGATGCTGGCCAATGTGACACCTCTCTACAAAAAGGGCAGGCAGGAAAATCCTGAAAACTCCAGGCCCGTCAGCCTAAGCTCAGTGCTGGGGAAGGTCATGGAGCAGTTGATCCCAAGTGAGATCATAAAGTGAGTGCAGGAAAATGAGGGGATCAGGCCAGTCAGCATGGGCATCAAGCAGGACAGGTCCTGCTTCACCAACCTGATCTTCCACAGGGTGACCTGCCTGGTTGATGGGGAAAAGGCTGTGGAGATTGTCTATTTGGACCTTAATAAAGCATTTGACGCTGTCTTCCACACGTTCTCCCGGAGAAACTGGCTTCTCATGGCCTGGGTAGGTGGATTCTTTGCTGGGTTGGAAACTGGCTGCATGGCAGAGCCCAAAGAGTGGTGGTGAATGGTGTCATATCTAGTTGGCAACCACTCGCTACACTGCCGGTAACTCTTGTTAGCAATGATCTGCAGGATGAAAACCATTCAGCAAACGACAGCTGCTTTGTTCTGAGGTTTTATTGGGGGTTATTTTTATTATCTTTGTCTTTTTTTCCACCACTAGGGAGTTACTAATTGTTCCAAACTGCTGTTCATTGGCTTAGAGTTCCACATGCACTGTCAAACTGCTGGTCAGCTGGCAGGCACACTGTGCTTTCCCAACAGATTTATTCCACAGCTGGATTTGCAGTCTGAAAGGGCCTTCCCATTTCCAGCTCTGCAAACCTTCCAGGCAGAAGGGAGGAGAGGAGAGGAGCAGACAGATGCCTTTCCACAGAATTGTAACAACCCTAGCAGGTTCTCAGCATGTCAATAACAATCTAATCAGGCTGCATTATATTGAGGGGAAAATGAGACTTCTGACTTTGCCAGAACACTTCACACATCCGCTTGCTCTTACAAACACATACAACACACTCCAGTTTCCAGATGCAGATAAGGATAACCACAGTGAGGAAAACAATCCAAGAACTAGTCTAGCCAATTCCTAGCTGGACCTCAGCCTCTTTCCATCTCCTCTCCTTGGTCTGGAATAACAATTGCTGCCTATAAATTTAATGAGAACTTCATAGACAACTCTGTTGTGCTCATGTCGCAGATGGTGCCCTACTGCACTGAGGATCCATAGGAAAGATGACTCAACAAGCTGTCCTACCTTGCCTCTCCCCCAGCTCTGCTCTGTTGACAGGAAAACCTGCAGACCTAGCAATGCCCAGGGAGAAGTTACTTGTCCTGGGAGAGTCCTGATGGCACCACTTAAGTATAGCTGCAAGCACCTCTCTTCCTCACATGGCCAAGCAACTGTACAGAACTATAGAGAGATGTCATGCAGCTCACCCAAAAAGTACTGCACCAGGCTTTTCTTCTGCCCAGTGTAACTCCTGCCAGAGCTCCCTGCTTGAGCAGGGCTCACTAAAGCTGACCTAACCCAGACTGTAAAACTGGGGATCACATCCCCAGATGACCATAGTCAACCTAAATTAACCACTGGCTTGTGGATGGGTGAGCAGTGAAGTACCTCAGGCAGCAGAGCCGCATGCTGGCTTCTTATCCAGCGTGCTCTGTGGCAGGGACTCGTACCCAGTAGCAATCTGTTCTTGGCAAAAAGAGAAATAAATTACAAAAGAACATCGTCGGATCATGATTCCAGACTCACTGCCTGGGGGGGGGCTGAGCTCTTTCCTGGCGGATTACCTAAAGTAAAGACAAAAAAAGATGACTAGCTCTAGTGAATGAAACGGAACCTTTTAGTCCAAGCGCCGCAGCCAGGTCATCCAAACTCCCGGTTCCCTTGATCTCTTTCCCACCCAATGAGCTTCTCTTAAGCTCTGACTGATGGTGTCGTATATTTCAAAATGTGTTTATTCTGACAATTTGCTCTGCTTTTATGTAAAAGGACAGGTCAGCGACTCATCCCCCAAACCTCAAGGAAGCAGCACAAGCCTTGGCTGCTGGACTAGCTGGCTCCCTGTAGACTGTTGATTGTTGGATAAAGTGTTATTCCATCCTTAAACGATGTACTTACCCTGAAAAAGAAAGCACACACACAAACACACAACGGGGTATTTAGAGCTTTTGTAGATCTGGGGCTGAACTTGTGACTAAAGTGTCAGCTGCTTCTGCAGAACTGGCGATGGCAGCGGAAAAACACCCAAAACACAAACCGGGAAAGTAAAGGAAGAGCGAACCCTGAACTGCCCGCAGCTGGACTGAGCTGAACTTCCACAGCTCAGCTGCTAACACTGGCTTTTCCTCATTGCTTCAGTGTCAGTGAGGTTATGGAAACCAGAGGGGCATACAAGTGGCAGGTTTTAAACAGATCAAGGGCTAAAGGAAGGGGGGAAAGGGTGTGGGGGAGACTATTCAGAGAACATCCGTCCTGTGGAGAGTTGTGTGTTTCTCAGGGTACCCAAGAGAAGGGGAGATATGCCTATACAAGAGAGGTCAGCAGGTATCAGATCGCATCACCCCTTTCCTCTTTCTCTTGGCTGCCTTTTAACACCCCCTTTTGAGTACATTTCCCTTTGGTTGTGGGAAGCACACAGTTCACCAGCCCTCTTGAAGAACATGCTCCACTGGCACTGAAACAGAAACCTGATTTCTGCCCCCTGATCTATCTACCCTCTACTGATCAGACCCAGCCTTAATCTGAAGAGAAGAGACAGGATCTGGGAATCAGGCACAGACCCACAGTACACCAAGGGAGCACATAAATTCCTCCAAACATAGCTGGTGGGGCTCTTCTTCCTTCCCCTAAGGGGTTCAACCCTGGTTTTAACAGCAATGCCTGCTTGGACTTGGTGGAAACATAGTCCCAGCTCTGCATATAGCATCTATGTGCTCAGGGGTCAGCAGCCCTGAAAACCATGTCTAGACAGCAACATGATGAATGGAGCACACGTACTAGGTTAAAATAGACTTTCAAAAGCAGTTCCATTTAAATAAATCCGCCTATTTCTATAGCCATTGACTAGCTTAAACTGCATTTTACTCTCTAGAATTTGTTATCTTTTCTCACAACCTATTTGTGGTTAGCAGAGGTCACCTTCAGGAGACTAACAACAAAGCAAGGGACATGAGCTCATTGTGTCCAAACCTGCACCCCTGTGCTGCATGCTGTCTCATTCCCACAGGTTGCCCCAGTGAAAGTCCCCGCTTATATCCAGACCACAAACTCTTGGGATGCCCACCTACTGCCCTGTGCTGCACACTGACACCTTTCACACCAACCCTCATCTCACACCTCACAGTCCTGGGTCACAGCCCTGTTTTGGGGTCCTCTTCCCATAGCTATGTCCAGCACCCAAGCAGGGCTGGCTCCATCAGCACCCTGTCACACAGCTGGTGGACCAGGGGAGAGAAGGAGCTGAAGATTTCACTGGGGGCTGGTCAGGGGAGGGGACACAACCTACACTGAAGTGTCAGACACCCCTGCTCATCTCCAGAGCCATGGGAAGCACCAGCCAGGCTTCAGCGAGCCCCTGCCCAGCACAGCTGGGTTGCTGGAGGACCCCTTAGCTGAGTTCACACCCAATATAGCACCCACAGCTCACAGCACCAACTGGCAGGACCCAACTGACCTCCGCTATGCCCAGTACCAGGCTGCTCATGAAAGAAAAGGAAAGGATCAGAAGTCCACACCTGGTATCCTCAGGTGCATTAACACTACAGAGCAGCCAGGCAGCCATCCCAGACCAGAAGCAACTGGGTACCACTGACTAACTGCTGGTCAAACAGAACATTTTTAGGCACAGGATTTGACATCAAATCCACCACTGCCAGAACTATGCCAATGTGAAGCACTACTGTCCCCATCAAAGATGTTCAGACCAAGAAGAATGCATTTAGGGAATATGACATTCTTGAACATGATACTGCTGTGTGCTTTTCCATCCAACATGACTGGAATTAGACTCAAATTATAGTCAGTTTTCAGGATGCCCTGCAGTAACACCCCAGGGCTGCCCAGAGACACTGGCCCAGGGTGCCCAGAGAAGCTGTGGCTGCCCCATCCCTGGCAGTGCTCAAGGCCAGGTTGGACACAGGGGCTTGGAGCAAGCTGCTCGAGGGGAAGGGGTCCCTGCCAGTGGCAGGGGTTGGGGCTGGGTGAGCTTTAAGATCCCTTCCAACATAAACTAGGCTGGGATCCTGTGACCCAGCTGATCATTTAGGACGAAGTACATTAGCAGTACAGCCACATGGACAGTGCCTGCCAGTCTCAGAGGTCTTGTACCCACAGTTCAGGACAAGCAGATGTTCCCTGTTCACCATGTGACAAAATCCAAAGCATCTATCTGTAATGTCAATGAAATAATTTCTCAAGTACCTTCAGTCCCATGGGGCTGGCCTGCACAGCTTGCAGGTTACCTGCATTTCTGATGTTCTCAGAAATTAAATCAGTGAACAGATACACAAAGTGCAAAAACACTGTCATGGCAACGTACAACTTTTCTGTTATCAAATAAAAGCAGAATAAATTGGCTACAGAAAGAAACTATTGGCAAAGAGGAAACCCCAGGAACTCAGACCTCACTGAACATCACTCAAGAGGACTTCCTGCTTGATTATGAGTCTAAGAACCAAGGAAAACCATTTATGTACTTCACTGCTGCAAAGTATTTTCATCTTTTATGCTTTGGTTTGGTTTTTGGTTGAGTAGTTTTAGGACCTTTTTCACAGCCCAATGTCCAATGGGATAGAGAGAGACGAGTCTGCTCTAGATGTGATAACTTAAGAAAAATATATCAATCCTCCAGTCTTAGGATACATGCAACACCCTGCTTCTGCAGCCAGCTCCTGGGCACTTGAAGGCAATGCAGGGAGTCCCATGGCCACCATGGGACAGCAATGTCAGAGAAGCACTTCTGCAATGACAGCACCAGCTCCTCTAAGGTTCTAGTGCTGGTGCCTCTCTTCACAGCACTTTGCCTACCACGCAGGGTGACATTTTACCCACCTCATTTCTTTCTGCTTGCTTCATCATGGTTTGGTGTAAGTCATTATGGTCTCCCTTTGCAGCAGCCAAATAGCCCAATGGTGCTAGAGCCATGATGATCACAGGCTATCTAGCAGCTTCCTTGACACTGACTTCCTGCAAACCCTCCTGCCTGAGGCAGCCCTACATTTCCCACCCACATGATTTCTCCTGAACCTTTCCAGATGGGAAACATCCAGACAGTGCTGGAAGGGCTCAGCAGCTTGGATGCTATCAGCAGGCTGGGAACGTAGCCTCCAGGGCGCTGTATCAGGACTGCACAGATCCCATTGATTTCCTCCCTTTTAACTTGGCAGAAAGCTGAAGTTTTCAAAAACGATTCTCTTTAACCTCGGTGAAGAAGGAGAGATCTCAGGGATTTGAGCACTGATCATCTGAAAACTGCGTTAGCGGTGAAGGAGCTTGTTTGAGATTCTGATCAACAAAGCGCGGCTCAGAGGAGCGGGTCAGGAAACGTCAAAGATGGATCAACACAGAAGAAGATGGTTTTGTTTTATAACCAGCTCTGCTGCTAAAAATGCTGGAGGGCAGCAGCTAGGAGGGAGAGAAAGGGTGTAATGTCATGGAGGAGGGGAGAGAAAGCCTTAGCCAGCAAGACAAACATCCTGAGTCAGTGCTACGGAGGTGAGGCCACTTTGCCAAGGAAAGGCTGACAGAGTAAGTCGGGTGCTTGGAGTAATTCCACGGCTTAAAAAGTGATAATAATTCATATTTTTAACACAGGATTGGTGTAATCCTGGACACAAACCAAATGCAAAATCCCACTGATGTGAGCCATGGTCACCCACTGCCAGGGCTGCCCATGTACATGCATGCAAGGAGGGGATAAGTGTGGTCCATGCCATTCATCTGAACAAGCCGCATCCCCAGGCTTGTGCAAAACAGCTCCAAGGAACCCCGTGCTTGTAGGGCAGAGTGCTCCAGCCTCTGCTCCACCTCCAGCATCGCCCCATGGTAGTGTCAAGAGGAGCTGTGTGCTCTGTCCCATCCCCACACCAAGAACCCCTTGCTGGAGCTTGGGAACACTGCAGTGGTGAGCTCCTCCAAGATGAATGCTTTTAGATGAGAGAAGCTTGTTCTGCTGACTCACGGATGTGATTTTCTTCAAAGAGCAGTTGAACTCTGATTTCACTTTGCCTAGGTCTCCACAGCTAATGTCTGTGGCTACAAGACACCCAGGATATTAATCACAGAATCATAGAACAGTTTGGGTTGGAAGGGACCTTCTAAGCTCATCTGGTCCAACCCCCTGCAATGAGCAAGGATATCTTCAACTACATCAGGTCACTCAGAACCACATCCAGCCTGGCCTGGAATGTCTCCAGGGATGGGGCATCCACCACCTCTCTGGGCAGCCTGTGCCAGTTTTACCATCCTCAGCAGAGCAGAGGCAGAACCACCTCCCTTGACCTGCTGGCCACGCTCCTCTGGCTGCAGCCCAGGATACGACTGGCCTCCGGGCTGCAAGCACACAGTGCCCACTCATGTCCAAGCTCCCACCCACCAGCACCCCTCTGGGCTACTCTCAGTCCCTCCATCCCCCAGCCTGTGTTGATACTGGGGGTTGCACCAACCCACATGCTGGACCCTGCACTTGGCCTGGTTGTGCCTCATGAAGTTCACATGGGCTCCTCTCAAGCCTCTCCAAGCTTGTCTGTTAACCTCTATTCCTTCTTTATTCTTTTTTCTGCTATAAAACCCTCTCCATTTCACTGAACTTTTAACTAAAAATGTAACAATTAAAACCTGATTTTTAAAAGGATATAGCAAAAGCACTCTGATACCTACCCTTTACAAACACGTCACAGTTGCCTACCAGCAAACCTCAGCTTGCTCTGGGTTTTAAACTGACGAAGTACAAAGGGAATACAAAAACCCCAAAAAAAAAAATAAGTTTTTTTTCCATCATTATCCAAGTACTAACAAAGCCCAGCACTGCACAGCCCCTGAGCACTGCTGGGACTGACATAGCCCAGCACTGCACAGCCCCTGAGTACCGCTGGGACTGACATAGGCCAGCACTGCACAGCCCCTGAGTACTGCTGGGACTTACAATAGGAAGAAACTCTCTTTCTATTTTGTCCTGTCAATATTTTCCTTGCAGTGCTTTGTTCAGCACTGAGGCTCTAACCGAGGCACAGCAGTGTTTGTAGGCAGAAATAAGATCTTTCATCAGATGAACCAGAATAGCTGGAAAACTTAGACAAGTTTCCAGGTGCTTCCTAACCAGTCTCTCACTCAGTCACTAAGACAAGTCTATTGAAACCCCTTGAGTTGAAGGACTCCATGGGCTCTGCTTAGGCTTGCTTTCAGTCCTTATTTCCAGAAGCATAAGTGCTTTTTGCAGCTTACTTGACTCAAGGGCAAGGATTAGATCTCTCCAGTTTCAGAGAAGCCA
This sequence comes from Agapornis roseicollis, assembly GCA_002631895.1. Lineage (NCBI taxonomy): Eukaryota > Metazoa > Chordata > Aves > Psittaciformes > Psittacidae > Agapornis > Agapornis roseicollis. The sequence goes on from NDXB01013957.1 coordinate 26,632, forward strand.
GCCAGAATCACTCCAATTACTTCGGTTGCTTTGCTTTCCTCTGGGCTCCTTTCTTTTCATTTGTTAAAAGAAATGGCCAGAGCAGTGATTTAGAAAATAAACACACACACACAAACCCCTTTAAAACGCACAAGTAAAACCAATCCCCTTCTATGATATACCCTATCTGTTCTCCTTAGTCCTTCCCTGAGTTGAACCCTTATCAAAATCCTCATCAGATAAAGTCTGAAAGCTCCTGGTGTAGTGATCCGTGATGCAGCTGCTGGAGAGCAAAGGAGATGTTGTGGAATTCCATATTCAAGTGACCAAGTCACTAGCTCCATCCTAACTCCATAGACTCCAGGAGGAAGAGGAGGGTAAGGTGCTGAGCCATGCGGTTCTCCCAGGTACCACAGACCTTCTGTTCTGTGAACTCAGCAGATATGAATGGAAATCACTGATGGAAAAATGGGACACCAGAGAACACAGAGTGCTCTTTGTGATCGTAACTGCAGTTTAGTGGTGCGTGGGGCTTCTACACATAGGCACTGCAAGCATGGCTGAAGGAAAACAGCACCCAGTGCTGTTAAAAATGATCTTATTTAACATTTGAAAATAAAAGCAACGATTATGAAAGGGGTGACAAGGTTGTTCTCAATATGTCTAGTTGAGAATTTGCTGCCATTTTCCTAGCTTCTCTGGATATGGGGCTGTTAATCAGAATTCAATGATAAATAGTGCTGGAAATGAGAATGGTGTTTGGATTATTTGCCTTAAGCAGAAGAAAGGCAGCAAACCAAGTCAAGGAGGAGGTGTGAGGCAGAGATCAGCCTCCCTTGGTGCATGGGCACCTCACAGGACTTTAACATCATCAGAAGAACAAGCAACCCCCAAGTCCAGAGCTGCTAAAGCCAAATTCAAAGCTCAGCAGCCTGAAGAGCTCTATCACACCCTGCCCCAGCAATGGGGCCAGACCTAGATGCTTTAGCAACAAGCAGTACACAAAGCCCAGAAGATGGCTGTCTCTGGACTCTTTCTTCAGAAGAGCAAAGGCAAAATCATCCAGCCAGGATCTGAATCAGTAGCTGGTCCTGACACCTGAACTACCAGCAACCCCAAGGACTGCTTTAAGGAGAGAAACAAAATCACAAGGTTTGTCAGCAGATTTTCATTACAAGGAAGCTGAGGTCACCCATATTTCTACATGAATTTTCTAGTACATATTGGTTGGACGTTAGGTAATTGTCCCTCCTCCACCCCACCCCCCCTTTTTAATAAGTACAATTTACTAGAGTTGCATAAAAATGAGTAATACATTAGTTTCACTTAGACCCAATATAAAATGAGTCATTTCTTTCCAGCACATGATCAGGCTATTATGCCTCTCCTAAGTATATTGCAGAAAGATAAAGATGTTACTTTTTGCCCATACACACACACTGTAAACCATCTGATTCTTTCAAGTGACAATGAGTTCACCTCCTGAAAAGGTCCATTTGAAAAGCACTTTCCCTGTCATACCCACATCCCCACAGCTATGTCAAGCCCTGGGAAAGGGGCACATACTTTGTTCTCATTCAGATGAACCATGTTTATCTCTTTCAAGCTGACAAGGGGAAAAAAGTCTTTGTGACAATAGGGCCCCAGAGGGAATAACGTGGTACCTTTATTTATAGATCCAAGGCTCGATAATCTGATCACTTGATGGTCCCTACCCTTCAGGCTTTGAGTAACCAGTATTTAGCCTAGCCCTGGTTTTGGCTTTTCTGCCCCTTTCATCTTTCCAGCTCTCTACATCTCAAACACAGGAAGGCAGCAGGTTCTGGCTGGGACTGTGAAGTACAGCGTTTGTGCAAACAACATGATTGCATTGGTCCTGCCAACCCTTGGTCGAGGCAGGAGGGACCAGCACTGTCTGGCTCTGTAGTGACAGCAACATTGCTGGATAATCTGAAATGAGGGGGGATTCACTGAACTTGTTTTGTTTGCTAAGTTTACTTCGGAGCAGCCTCTCTGGAACCCGATGGCAACCCTGTAAATACACCAAAGTGGAAATCAGAAGTAGGATTAATAGTGAAAATAAAACCAGCTATTAACCTAATTACTTTAACACAGCCTGACAGAAACAGGTTATTGCATCCCAAATCTCACCTTAGGGAGAAGCTCTCACACCCTTTTCATGACTTTTATATCTCATCTGGACTGCTTCACATCCAAATGCACAGAGCATGTTTTAAACACGCAGGTGGATGCTCCCGATGTCATGCTCATTGACAGCTCCAATCACTGTCATCAAATGTACCCTGGCAAAGAGCCCTGATATAATCTAACCTCACCTTGCCCTTCTCTGCCATCTAGAAACCAGCCCATAACTTACTGTGTGCAAAGTACATCTTCTTTCTCCTTTCCAAGGAAATCTTTTTACTAGACCAACTGGTATGGCAGGAAGAGACAAAATACCTTTCACACTCCCAGGCCTATTCTCAAGGTCAGGAATGAGAGTAGGAGATTTTTCATTCACCTTGGAGTATCAGTTTGTGCACTGGTATTGTATGAGTGACTGCATTTGCTATACTTCCAAACCCACACACAAATTTCAGCTCTCTTAAAGTAGGAACTGGTGCACTGATTAATGCATTTTTTATGTGGGGATGTTCACCCTGCACAGGAACATCCAACAGCACTGACAGTAATCAAAAGAAGCATTCACTACATTTATGCATACGCATTACTTTGGGCTTGTAAGGATACTTCAGTGTCCCTCTATAAACAGAGATATAAACTCCCCCTGCCCCAACCTCCAAACAAACCTTAGTCTTAAGAAGAGTAAGGAAGAGAAAAACTCACCTTATTGTCACTTTGGGTCAGAGGCACAAGAGGATCCTGTCACATTTTTTTGCTGTGGTTCATCATAAAGGAAGAAACCTTCAGTTTACACAGGAACACCATATTAAAGTCATAGAAAGGTTTGGGTTGGAAAGGACCTTAAGATCATCTAGTTCCAATCCCCCTGCCATGGGCAGGGACACCTGGATTGATACAAAACAGACCAATACCACAGTGCTGGTAAAGATCTGTAGAAGCTGCTCTCCTGCCTTCACATCTGCAATGCAGATTTCCATGACCCTTCTGCAAACTCAGCTCCTACACTCTTAATTCAATCCATGGAGCTACAAAGAGGTAACTTGAAGCTCCTTCTCAGATCCCAAATTCTGGATCTTCTCTTGTATTGTTCAAAGTTTGAGCTACCAATACTGAAAACATATTTTTTCTTTATCTTTTTTTATATAAACTGTAACCACCACCTTCTCACTTTGCAGTCTGAGCCAGTTCTTAATCCATGGCTTTCCACTACTCAGTCCTAAGGGTACACTGAGGTCACGTTTCCCATATTTTCTTGGAAATCATTAAACATATAGGGAAAGGGGGAGTTGGGTAGTATATGGTTTAAAAGCTTCTGTAACTCAAGACCTGGAGCTGTTAGAAAGGACTATGCATTGCAGCACTGATGATCAAATCATGAGTTGGCAAGACTGGGCTTTCATTCAACTGGACCACAAATACACTTGAAACAGTGACTTGCTTTTCTCCTTTTGTTTCAGATCCACCCGGCATCATTTTTGACATAAAGTGACCCACTTCTGTTCTGAATCACTAGCGAAGAAAGGAAAGGAAGAGAATTGAAGGTATCAGTCTCCACATCTTCACCCCACAACATGTTCCAGAGGGCACAACTTGATTGTAACTTCTCTCACTCTCTCATGACCTCTTGTAAAATAACCCCTTCTCACATCCAAGTTATGAAGTAAAGCAGCTCCTTTCACACTTAAAGGGCACACTGTCTATGATGGCAAGATAAAGGTCATCCAACAGGGAATGGAATTTAGCTTATCTTGAGAAAAATGATACCTCAGTCACAAATGATGAGGGCCATGTGATGAGTACACCTTGCCCAAGGTCATGGGGGGATCCACATTAAGGAGAACTCAGACTCTCCACCCCTGCACTGCTTCAGCACACAAGAAAGGCAAAACGATTGTTGCCCTTAAATTGTGAATATTAAGACTCCCTCACAACCCAACTACACAACAATACTCATCCAAGGGAGCTGCATTCCCCTTCCAAACCTCAGGAAGCACTTGCAGGACATATCTGCACTGTGCAGCTACCCCTAGACTAGTATCCAGATGATGCATCCACATGCAGCAGAAAGCCTAACACATGCCCTAAAGCAGGGCTACTCTTTCAGGTTAGAGGCTGCTTCTTCCTCGAGCCCATACATGAGGAAAGCCTATTTGGGGCCATGTTTCCTCCTCTGTTTTCTATAACGTGGACACAGCACATGGATGTGGGTGCTGTAGTGTTGAGCACTGCAGCCCCACTGTGAAGAGTGGAAACTCCCAGCCCTAGGAAGTGCAGGAACAGCACCATTTCCAGCCTCTGCTTCCAGGAAGCAGCCTTCATCCTTCATCACCTCCCTTCCCCTTAAAGGGTTCCCACCTATTACACTGCACAATAGAGAGGCAAACACCACCAACACTGCAGGTTCCTCTATGTAGTAACAGCAACACCACAGCCAAGGCTAGATGCAGGTTTAGGCTCTCTTTGGTTGCAATGTTTATCCATGGAGGAAGTACACTTTGATCCTTCACCAAAGACTTCTGCTAGCCATCAGACACAGAGTACAGGTGAGTGACAGAGGAGGATGTTACGTATCTTTCCTTCAGACAGTGCTTCAGAATTTCTGCATTGGACAATGGAAAACACAAATGATGTGGCTGTTTCAAATGATCACCCTGGCAGTGATTTAAAAAGAAACAGAACAGAGCCAGGAAAACCCAGTTTTATAGAGCTGTAGCCGATTTCCTAAGAGCATGAAGGAGAAAACCCATCTGTACACATGTTTTTCCAGCCCCCAAATTTGTTATCTGTACTGATCTTATATCCAGAGATGCTTCTTCAAGACAGTTCCATAAGTGAGAATAGGATTACAACCCTATTTTGTACAAGCCAGATAGCACTAACGCAGCCAAAGCTACAGGCCTTTCTCTTTGTTCCTAGAGACAAACATAAAAGTCACTGAGTGGGGGAAATACTGAGCCAGTTCCTCCTCAGGAAACCCCAGGAACATTTGCAAATAGCAAATTACACATGTAGAAAGACTTGACAAATGGGACAGGTCTGCTCCATTCCATATGCTTACCTNAAAGCTACAGGCCTGTCTTTCTCTTTGTTCCTAAAGACAAACATAAAAGTCACTGAGTGGGGGAAATACTGAGCCAGTTCCTCCTCAGGAAACCCCAGGAACATTTGCAAATAGCAAATTACACATGTAGAAAGACTTGACAAATGGGACAGGTCTGCTCCATTCCATATGCTTACCTTCCACATAGCCTTCATCCCCTCGTTTCCATCATTAGCCCTTTTACTGCATAATCATGCCCTTAAAAAAGTGCAATGCCTTCTCCTTATAACATCCCCCTTGGGAAGCCAAAGCACTTCAAATGCAATGGTTTGGCATTAAACAAGGAGAATTATTGTTATGCTTCTTACCCCTACACTTAAGCTTAATATGGGCATAGATTGGAAGTGCAGAACAGACAACTGCTGAAAGCAGAAAAAATACTGAGGTTTCTTGTCCAAGGCAGAAGAGGAGGAGGGGAATGAGCTGGAGGTGACTGTTCCTTAGCCAGCGCTGCTAATCGAAGCAAGCCATCCTCATCAATATCACTTTGCTTTGGCAGCTTTTCAAGAGAGAAAAAAAAGGAAGAAAGGAAGAAAGGAAGAAAGAAAGAAAGAAAGAACCCCCCCAACTCCCCTTGTGCAACACGTTTAATTGCTCTGTGTGCCACACACCAAAGAGGAAATCCAGGGGGTTAGCAGCAGCGTGATGAGCTGCATCGCCTTTAATGCTTTAAAGAGCAGATTCCTGCAGTTGGGGAGCAGGCAGGGGGAAGGCACATCCCCCTCTGACCCACGGGGCACATTCTTTGCCACTCCATCTGCCACCCCCAGCTGCTAAATCCTCTGTCACCAGCACAAGGTGATCTCAGACCTGAGCGTGCTGCTAACGCATGAAAGGAAGCAACTTTGGCTGGGTGCCTCCTCCCAGGCCCCGCTCCCTTCCTCCCTGACATATTTAAAGCATCTGAATGTCAAGGTACTGAGATAGCGCAGAGCGAGCTTCCCTTCCCTATCCTGCTCGGACGTCTCTCGTCAGCAGCTCCCTCCAGCCCTACTCTCAACCCCCTGTTTTCCATGAGGATTTCCCTCCCTCCTGCTCTGGAGCCACAGCTCTGGAGCTCACATTATTTGCTCTCTTGGAGCCTACAGTCTGGAGCCAGGGAGGTTTGTCTGCTTCCCTGGGTTCAGCTAATAAATTGGGATCAGGGGGTCACACAGCAGGGGACTTGGAAGCCTGAGAGCCTCTGACACCATTTTTATTAGTTTTTACTATACATACCATTTCAGGAGCTGGGATGCCATCCCTGTGGGGCCCTACCCATTGCTTAGTAACTAAGATTTTGTAATCTAAGTTTTGACAAGGTCATTTTTTACCTTAGGAGAGGGTGGGGGAGGGAGAACCCCCATGTACATTAATTACACAAACACTGTGGGGACAATGCAAATAGGAACCCATTTCCCTTTTGCATCAGGGATAAAGAATGAAAAATGTTTTTCCTATAGGGCTATTACAAGGCAAACAGGCCCGGAAGTTTTAAATGACACACTGACACAGACCTGCGCTCTCCGTGCCTTTCCCCTGTTTATTCCTAACAAAACAAAAGGGACCAAACCTGGAGGGAGCCACAGAGCCGTTGGTGCCCATGTTATACTAAATGCTCCCATGCCTCTGATGGCAGCATAGGGGTGACCCTGATCCAGCTAAAATTAAGCAACACAACCTCCACCGGCCTCAGCATCGCCGTGACAGTTAACTCTGTGTTTAGTCAATCACTGCTGGCACATGGGGTATAAATTACCTTTTGGCAAGCTCTGGCCCCAGCAGACAGAAGTGTGAAGAGTCCAGGCACCCTCCTGCCCTTCAGGTCAACTGGAGACAGTTTTTTTCCTGATATGTTTCTTAGGCTAACAAGCAGGACGACTGGGAAGTATGGGAAACAAGGAAACACAGCCACTGAGAGCTGGTCAGAGCTGGGACCATTGCATGAGGGTAGGTACAGAGCCAGTGTGCCAAGCCAGGCTGCTCTCCTGTATATTTAGCGCTGCTTTCTTCATACAATCATAGAATAGTTCGGGTTGGAAAGGACCTCAAGATCATCCAGTTCCAACCCCCCTGCCAGAAGCAGGGACACCTCACACTAAACCATGACACCCAAGGCTTCATCCAACCTGGCCTTGAACACTGCCAGGGATGGAGCACTCACAACCTCCCTGGCCAACCCATTCCAGTGCCTCAGCACCCTCACAGCAAAGAATTTCTTCCTTCCGCAGCTTTGCTCCTCAATAACCCCGAGCATATTTTTCTTTCTTTTCCTTTCTCTTTTTTTCATCTCCTGCTCTGATAAATTCATTCTGGAAGGAAGAAAAAAGTCCTTTGGTCACTGCTACCTTTCCCTTCCACCCTCTCCCCTGATCCAGAGCTGTGTGAGGTATATGCCTCTGATGTGGTTAGAGCAGGACTGAGATTAAGTAATGCTTTGAGGTCCTTCAGTATGCATTTTGCTGTCTGTCACCTCAGTGGGCTCCAGCATATGCTTTGAGGTTAAGTCCCAGTGTTTGTGTTTTGGGCCTTTGTTGTGGTTGCTTGATTTGTTCATGATGGCCTTGGCTCTGCCACCCCACCGGCAAACGCAACTTTCACAAAGTGGCGACTCAGGCATTTCATCCCCTTGCAGCAACAGTGCCTGGCAGAGGCTCAAAACAGATCAGAGAACGGGGCAACAAGTGTCCCCAAGATGGATTTCAGGCAAACAGGGGAAAACCTGAAAAAGCAGCAAGAGAAAAAGCCTGCGATTAACTGAAGAGACAGAAAAACAGCTGGAATGTCAAGCGGAGCCTGAAGAGATCAAAAGTAAATCAGCTCGGTGATAGGCAAGGAACTGTGCTGTGCTTTGGAACAGCGATGCTCAAAACACAGCAACTCACTGGCCTGCGCAGCTTTTTCCCTTGGTTAAACTCAGCCTCACGTCAAAAGCAGTTGCTTTTTGCTGCCAGCACTGGAAACTCAAAGCAGAACCTACGGATCAAGCTGTTTTCTTCCTGCATCAGGCACCAGCCCTAAAAATAAAATGACCCTGGAGGACTCAAAAGCTGGCTCGCTTGTTTGGCTGATAGCATATGAAGCAGGATAGCAAGGCTTGTGCTTGTGCTTCTGCAGTTATATGGGCTCTGTGGGCTTTCAAATAACAAAAATATGTCTCCGGACATGAAGGGAGAACTTCATCCTGACCTGGTTTTACATCATAGTAACAACTTCACCCCCAGAGGAGAAAAGAGTGATCCTGATAACATATCATAGAATCATAGACTCACAGAACGGTCTGGGCTGAAAGGGACCTTAAACCTCATCCAGTTCCAACCCCCTGCCATGAGCAGGGACACTTTTCACTAGAGCAGCTTGCTCCAAGCCTCGTCCAACCTGGTCTTGAACACTGTGGACATACAAAACTGTAACATCAATGAGCGATCCGGGTACCAGACCATGTGTCTGAACTGGAACTGTCAATTTTTCCGTAAAAGCAAGACATCATGATGATTCACATTATGCATCATCAGTGATGGGCATTTCTACATTATCCATGTTTCAGGGTTGAATACATGTGAAAGTATCATATACGGACTTACACGATACGGTACTCTGTAATAAAATACCAAGTTCATAGAGGGAAGAAGGATGGTCTTGTGCTTAAGCACAGTACTGGAATCACAAAGCCTGGATCCTGTCCTTGGTATGATCTGTGGTCATCCTGTGAGACCTCAAAAGCAAGACTTATCTTAGCTATGTAGTGTGAAATCACTACTGGGTGTACAGCAATTTACATTCAGAGAGCTTTATAACTCATTTTTGCCTGTTTGATCTCCAGCTCCAACTTTTCTGGCAAAGCAGCAATTAGAGCACAGATGCTGAGCCGGCTCTTTGTTGCTGCTCATGCCCTATCAGACTAAGAAAATGATTGTGACTCAGTCACCTAAGCTCCATTCTGTTTATTCATGTGTAAACTGGGAATCACTATAATTGCTTTCTAAGCATTAATAGATTATTCCTCATTGCACTACTACGGAATTCCTAGAACAGAGAGAAATAAAACCAACAAGAGCAGCAGACAGCAGCAAACTGCTCAGCACTGTTTGTTTAATTGAATTTTCTTCTGAGTGCTGTAGCTCATGAGAAGTTCTTTCCTTCCATGTCCTGACCTCAGTACAGTGTGCCATGGTGTGCTCTGTGACCATCTACACTCCTCTCTATTCAGACATGACTCCATCACAGACATCATGCCACTACATTCCATAGGGTGCCTAGCAGGGAGTTCCTGAACACACGTCTATTTATACCACTATCTTACATATTGGCTCAGATCAAGGAATCTTCTGTATCTCACTATCATTAGGGGGGCAAGATAGTCGAATGGATATCAGATGATTCATTGATCTCTAGGTGCAGTTACCTTCTTCTACAACTCCTCTATGCAATTGTGTATCTCCAGCCACTGCTCTCACGCACATTTTCTCTGGTTGCTGAAGTCCTACAACTCTGCATGCCTCTGCCCCTGCCTGCTGCAGCAAGCAGCCAGAAAGCAATTGTAACCAACACACTGATTTGTATAAAGAGAAACTAATCCTCTTCCTTCTTGGGGCTGGACTGTCTCGAGTGCAGGATGGACGGATCACCAACTAAAATCCCAAAGCAAATAAGGAACCAGGTCAGAGCGGCAGGAGGTATGTAACATGGGCAGATTAACTTCACACCCTTCATCATCTCAAGCAACAAAATAAATGCGAATCAGACTACAACACTCAGGCCTGGTGCTCCCTTGGGAAAAAAAACTAACTGCAACAAAAAAGAGCCAAAAAACCCAACCTTTGGAAATCACTTCTATGGGAAGCAGGAGGTATATACTACAGCTTGGTAATGCAAAGTCTCCCTTTCCATACTGGGGTATATGCCCATCTCGTAACAAACACTGCTTTACGGAGACAGAGCTTGGGCTTTGATTTTTATGTTGTTAGGCTAAAATTGTTTTACCATTGTAGTTATTTAGTCACAGGCCAATCAGTCACACAATAGCAACTGCAGATTACCTGTAAAAATGGCCTGCATGTTTTATTAAAAACCAGCTTGCTTTCATTTCAGGTAACAAAATGGAAATGAATTGACAGGACAAAGGGCACATTTGAAGACAGTAAGCAGGGTCAGCTAGCAAAGGTTCAAACAGGTATTCTCAGCAATCTGTAAGACACTCACAGAATTGTCCCACCTGAAACCCAGAAGTTTCTCATGGTGAAGAAAGTTGTTTGGGAAAAAGACACAAGTGAAAAATGAGCCATTTCTGCTCACAGGCAGCTAAAGCTGAACACTCACGTCTCCTCAGAGGTCTGAGTGGAAAATCTGACTGATCTGGCAGAGATCATTCCAAGACAGCGATACTGAGTCATAAAGCCAAGCCGTAGCTACCGCGCGGCCCAATCCAGTGCTCCTCAGTCAATAGGAAAGCTGTAGAACTGGAGCACACAAACTAAATCAACTTTGTAGCATGGCTGTTATGAGCTCAGCCCCACTGGAGGAGCTGGCAATGAAAAGCTGCTGCTTTTGTGAAGACACTTCCATTGCCGTTATCAGTGTCATCTCTGTTTAAGGATGTTCTGCAAATTCAGACAGGCATCAAACTGGGGAGTGTTCTTTGGACTTTGTTGTTCGAAGAGAAGTGGGGAGAAAACAGTTTCACAGCTGTAGGTTGAGCACGAAAAATGTGGCAGGTGACAGAAAGAGGGTCACCACACTGAGAGAGTGTCTCTGTTTGACAGGGTATGGGCTTGGCTTGCTGTTACATTATGTGAACTTAGTGCTGGTAAAACAGGGGAAAAAAATGCTGGTCTATTTAAATCCTGGGATGAGGAGCTGCAGCATCCATCACTTAATAGGAAAAAATTCAGATGAAGCAGCTAACAAAATCTATATAGAGGACAAGCACTAACAGAAATCAGACATGAAAGCATAAGTTGGGATATAAGCAAAAAGAAGCTCCAGAAAGGACAGTGAGCAAGCCTAATTGACCTCCTGATGCAAAGCACATCCCTTGAAGTCAGACAGCTCTTTCAACAGGGGTAAAAATGACAAAGTAAGATTATCTGCTAATTGAGGAAGACAGAGAAGAAACAGAGACAAGACTGTATCTTGTAAGACAAAAGAAAAGCCACAAAGGGAGCCCTTGACCTCCCTCTCTTAGCTCTCAGTTTTGATGCAAGACAGGAAGAGCAAAGGTGGTAACAGCTTCTTGCACTCAGCTCTCACTTGGAAGGACCTTAGGGAGGTAAGCAGAGCACCCAACCATCATCTACAAACAGCGGCATCAGTAAACCCTGCCCTTGATGTACTTCCATTAGACACTATGGAGAGTAAGGCATTAAATCCAAAGGGAGAATGGGAAGAAGAAATTCTTTAATTAACTATACACCAGTGTCAAAAGCCTAGGTAATAAACAACAGGAAATAGAATTAGTCATTTATGAGCACTAATTTGTCCTAGATTCTATTACTGAGCCTTGTAGAATGTTCTGCATCACTGAATGTTTAAATCAATGCTTATAATCTACTTAGATAGGGTCCAGGTCTTAGAAGAAAATGAGGAGTGGAAAAGATGGTATTATCTATAACAAGTCACTCATAATTATGACATCCCCTACCAGCATGCTAGGAAGCATGGCAACTAACACATAAACTGTTTTCTTATCAGGTGTAGAATGAAAAGATAATCTAACCTGAAGGTCTCCCATCTGAGAGGTTGATGCTAACCCCTCTTAGAACTGCTAAATATCCGAGCTCTCATCTGTCAAGGTGGTCGAGAATTCACCATGGTGGGGAAAACCTCTGCCAGCTTGCTCTTTACAGAGGAACCAGTCATCCAACAAACAGCAGTAACATAACTACAACTAATTATGAATCAGTCACTCTTGTTACAGGCAACAAGAGCAAACTATGTAAACTAGTGATAATATATACTTGGTGGTCTGAAAAGCTTTCAGCTTTATGAAAACATTAAGGGCAACTCAGATGAGGGAAAAAGTCTCACTGACCAAGCATGTCCTGGAAATGCTTATGAAGGCCTCACAAGAAGCCCCACATGCCACAACCCAATAGTCAAGAGAAGAGATGGTGCTGGTGAAATAACCAATCTACACTAAGAGGTTGCAGAAACCTAATAAAAGCAAGGAAAATTATATCCCCAGAAGAATAATGCACAAAATAGAGTAAATCTGAAGATTATTAGGAATCTTAAAATGCAATTTGTGCTTACAGCTAACACTGAAATGCAAAAGACTGCTACCAGATGAAGACGTTTTCAAGACTATACACCTAAGCAATTCCCATCTAAGAGATCCCAAATGGGAAGCAAATGCTTTCAGCATATCTTGGAAGAAGTAAGAGTCTAAAAATATACTTGATGTTATGCCGATGCCCTAATACAATGAACAGACAAATTACCCAGGTAACAACAAAAAGAAACTAACCAAAGGAATCATGTGAATCTCAAAACATGGAAATGGACAAATGCATAGGCAATCACCATGAGTTTATGGAAACCACAGCCTACCAAATCTGTTTCACTTCTCTTATGAGATTATAAATGGAGCTAAAAAATAGCTTATGATCAGATTTCTAATAAGTGTTTGAAATCAGATTTATACAGAATTGAATGTTACAGAATGGATCAAAATGCATAGGTCTGTTGTACCCCTTGGCTTCATACTACGTGGTACTAACAGGGCTGGGAACTGCAGTGCAGGGGAAGGGCTGACAGCCACCATCAATGATGGAGAGCACACAAAGACATCCTACCACTTCCATTACAGCAGCACCTCTACTGGGGCTATTTACAGCTTCAGAGCAGATGGATTTTCCAGACATACCAGCAGCAAGAATAGTCGGGGCTTAACAAGACTTTACACACATGATAAGGCACAGTTACTAGCCTAATTCATTGTCTCCACAATTCCTCCTCCCGAGACATGGACAAATACCTGAGGAATGAAAGCATGAAAATAAAATGCCTTCCAGAGGCAGTATCCTTTTCTGAGGCCAATTAATAACTACGCCGACTTTTGGTAGATCCCAGTGGTGTCTCATATCCATCCCAATACAACATCTCTGTTGGTACAGAACAGCCAAGTTTTTCATTTGGCTGAAGTCACATCTATTATTTGCTGCCATAACCATGCTCATCTCCAAAATATACCCTGAATCTAAGGATCTGACAAGCTGTGGGGCCCATATCATCGGTACTGGAAGATCTTCCATAGGAAAAAAACAAAAGCAAAAGCACGTGTGATGCATACAATGTTCTCTGCTGAAAATCACGGAGAACAAGAAGTGGCAATTGCTGTTCCTTGATGTTCTAGCATGCATGGCATGCAATGCCCTTGACCCTATTTTTAACCTCTGACATGCCATGCCTTGATGCCAGCCCTGCAGGGTTATGTTAGTTAAAGCTTCAGTGATTATTTTGAAGTGACAGATGGAGTGTCAAAGTAAACAGCATCTGTCCAAAGGGCTGCAGTAGGTGATGCTCCACAGAATATCTCCTGAACATCTGCAGTCATTAAATGCTTAGGGTGAACAAAATCTGATCTTGCAGGCTGTGTGGAATCAGGCAGAGTTCACTGCACACGGGCCCTTGATCTGCTCTGTGCTCCTAGAAGAGTGTTGCTTCTCCCTAAGCCCTCTTCCCCCTGAACTTCAGAGCTCTGGAAGCTTATTTGTTCAAAAAATAAGCATTTAAGCTAAATATCCAGTTTGGCAGCATGAAATTGTTTCTCATATCTGAAAGGAGGCAACAATCAGGATTTAAAAGTGTGCATGTCTTCCCACCTCTTTTATGGAAAGGGGTAGGTTATTTTACCAGAATGGAAGGCTTTTTGGCTGTGTTTGTTTCTTGCAGAACTCAGTAGTGATCTCTTAATAAAATTGGGTTCTTGTGAACCCCAGGCAATCTGAAAAACATCAAGAAATGATGTTACTCAAAAGATGTGACCAGTGGGAAAAAGCATGAAGCAAGTGAGAAGTGGGAAAGGCCAGAAACTTATCAACGTGTGAGACAGTTGAGCTTGATAATCAGCAACATTGAAAAGCCCAGTGCAGGGATACAATGCACTCCTTTCCCTCCCACAGAAGGGAGATAAAGCTCAGCAAGTCAGTACCAAAGACACTGGCAGAAATCATCTAATTTGCTTGCATTAACTCACACTTGGGGTGGGATCCATCATTCCCTCCTTCCTACTTGTGTCATTCCCAGCAGTTTGAATTGACATGACCTGTAGTCCACTCAAATTCCCCATTTTAGGAGTATAAGCAGCAGCTCATTTGGGAGCAGCGATGAGCAAAGTGAAAGAGACAAACCAACAAAGCAGTCATAGAGTCAAGCCAAGCAGTCAGAAGGCAGACAGGTCTGTACAGAGGAGATACGGCTTCTTGAAACATGATGGCTGTGAGACTGATACATCAAGCCTTGCTGTAGTACTCAGACCTTACTGTAGGCAGTTTCCTGGCTACAGAAAAACAGAACATTGATATGTCCTTTCCAAGGCAGAAAGGGGCAAAGAAATGAACCCCCTTTGTGCTGCATGGCAGGGAAACGTTATTACAAAGGGACAATTTTCTCAGAGTCCCAAATATCTGGTAACCCTGATCACTCTGAACAGGGAACAGGTCAGAAGATAAATGTTCAGCCTTCGGCACTTATTACTCAGAGTGCAAGGTTCTCATATGGAGGTTACCATATAATATTGGATTATGGTAATATATTACATTGCATTGCTGATAGGGATTTTTCATAGGTTTTCACGTTCATTGCTTAGTTCTCCATAGTTTATATTATTTTCTTCTATCATCTAATCTATCATGTTTCTCAGGCACCTATCACTTTGGTATCCTTCTAGAAGCAGTAAAGTATTTCTTACATATGGGATAGATTCACCGGTTACCTGCCAGCACTGCTTCTTTCCCTCTCATACTGTTGAGGAACCCAAAAAAGACGCACCGTTGATTTCGTCCTTTGCCAAAAGCTGAGGCTGTTGGTCTGGGCCTTGCACATATTAGGAAATCCATTTGTGCTCCCTCTTCTTACTCAATGTCATTTCCTTTCCCAGCTTCAGAGCAGAAGTCTGCAAGCCACCCCAGAAGAGGGTAATTCATTATTTTTTAGTTGACAAAGTTGAGGGTGAGAAGAAAACGAGCTGAAACAACAGAAATGTTGATCTCATTCTAAATCACGAGTTACATTTAATTCTCTGTTGCTGCTTGTTCATTGCTCACTAAACTTAAACTGTTCACACATCTGGCGGGCCAAGTTCAGAGCCATAAATGCCAGCAGGGGTCATAATTGGAGAAAGAACAGAAGATGAACTAGTGGTTGGAGTCAAGGCTGGTATATGCCCACAAGTCATATTCTGATGTAAGCATGCAAGACCTTCAACTCTCCTCGGAAAACTGGGATGGCACTTCAAAACACCCATCAAATGCACTCTCCTAGATGTGATTTACTGGGAACCACAATGGAATGGCCAGCCCAAGTTTGTCTTGCCTCTGGAACTAAAAGCTTTTGATTTTGAACATAGTTTGTGTAATTCTATACTTTAAAAGATTATCAGTGTAGACTTCTCCATGTGACAAACCCTGAAGCCACTATTACAGGAAGGCCTAACTCTCTCAGCAGAGTAAATCTGGTACCAACTACCACTTTGGAGAGCTACAAAAACTCATGAAGGAAGGAGAGAGAATAAAGAAACAGGCTGTGAGAAGGAATGGCAAACTTACAACATGTGAGTGCGTGGGGGATGGGGAAAGAGAAGATGAAATAAAGGCCATGTCAAATCACTCTGCCTTCCCCTCTATTTCGTTTGGAGAGAAGATTAGGTTACTACAGTTCAACAGGACTCAGTTTGCTTATTGCTTTGGGCATTAAGAACTTAATGCAAAAGTAATGAAGTTAAACCTGTGGCATAGATAATGGTCATTAGCAGTCTTCTTTCCCTGTCATAAACCTGACCCTTGTTAATTCTCATTTTATCTTTCTATGCAGATGATTTGAGTGGGGCAGGAAGTATTCTCTATTCTGTCCAATTTGGAAACAAAGTCAGCTAGTGAGCATGCACTGGTATTGCCCAAACTGAAGCCCCTCTCCCCCTCATTACATCCCAGGTTGCATTAGGGAATAGGAATTAGGTTGCATAAAGGGAAACATTAGGAAGAAAAGCAAAATTGGAGACCTTGACAGAAAAAGCAGAACTTGCTTCAGGGACAAGAGCTTCAAGAAGCCAGCTGGGATCAAAACCTCCTAAAAGGAGCATGTTAGAGAAAAGGTAAGGATTAAAAAGCCTTAGCATGAAACAAAACCTATTTACTCTTTAACTGCTTTTATTTCTGTCCTCCACCTCCCAGACAATGAAGCTCTTTCCCCACTCATTAGTTAAGCTCTTCAAGAGTTCACTGACTGACGGCAAAATTGCCCTGCAAATAGATCCTTGATAGCTGGTACAGCATTTCTGCCCTCACAAAGGGAATCCTATTACCCAGCTCTGCCAAGGAACATCTCTGGATGAGACAGATTTGGATAGACCAATATGAGCAAATATCCTAATTCTTTAGTAGTTATCCAAACCTCCAATATTCTTTCATAAGGAACACAAAACGAGCACCATTGTAGCTGAAAGGAACCTATTTTTCACAACTACATGGGGAAATAATGCACCCCATTATCATCCAGGTCTGAAAACATGCTCTAGTTCATCTGCTTTTAGAAGCAAGATGACAGCTACTAACTTTTTTATATGTTTGCCTAAGAGTAACAATCAGGCTTTTTTAACATGGGAATTACCGTGTGGCATGAAGAAACTCAATGGAAGGTTTCAAACACAGATGACCATTCCATTGACTACCTAAAGTGGCAGAGACCTTTATAGCTACATTGACCTTAAAGGTAAATTAATCAATTTGGAGGTTTCATTGCCAAGTGAATCCAAACATACTGAGAAGGCAGTAATAGAGCCCTCAGGCCAATTCCAAAATTGCATTATCTTCAAAGGAAGGATCATCTGGCCCTCAAAGTGAAAATGCTTCATAATAATATCAGTCATCATGAGAGTTACACCTACATTTGAGTAACAGGGAGTGGGTGAGTCACTGCTTGATGACAGACAAAAAATGAATTTTTGGGTTACGGTCCCAAAGAATTATCTGTTTCCTGTAAGTTCACTTGAAGGGAGGAAAACCACAAGCTAAAATCTCAGCTTGGGGTAATTCTGTATTTCATGCTGAAAAGGGGCCTGTACAGGACATTGCTGAATAGACAGCTAAAGCAGTCCAATTTTAAGGTGTAGAAGCCAGTATGACTGCTTGAATCATCTCCCAATCTCCTGTTCAGCTTCTCATCTACTTTATTTACACAGACATATGTGATTTTGTTGCCAGCTGGTGATTTGGCAATAAAATGAAATCTGAGCCTAATGTGCCTGGAAGATTTGTTTGGAAAAAAATAAACCCAAGATAAAAAAAACCAAACTAAGTAGTACTTGTTTATAGAAACATTACGGTACCTTTGATCCTTTCTTCTGTTCTGCTTCAATATGCTTGAGTAAAAAGAAAATACGCTGTAAATTTCAGAGAGCAGCATGGGGGCTCCTGTGTTTGTGTTGCAAAGACAGGCTGAAGCCTTTAATCAAGACAAACTCCTGTAGGGCAAATTTCCCAATCCAGCATTAGTGCGGCGGTGTTGCTAGGTGGATCCCCATCCGAGCAATCTACAGGTCTTGTAACTTGTCTGACCTATTTTTGTGGCAGGCCAGCCCTGCAAAATGATTTGGGCATGAGAGAAGGTGGGGAGACAAGGAGGTGACACACAAGGAATGAAGACTTGAGCTAATAAACATGCAGATATATGGAAAAATCACTCAGAAAACTTAGGAATGGCTGAAACACTGAACTACAAATACCACAGAAACAGAAATATTCTAGACCCAGGGAATTACAGAGCAGTCAGTCTCACCTCTGTGCCTGGCAACATCTTGGAGCAGATTCTCCTGGAAGGCATGCTGAGGCACATGAAAACCAACGAGGTGCTTGGTGGCAGCCAGCAGGGCTTCACTAGGGGGAAATCCTGCCTGACCAATTTGGTGGCCTTCTATGATGGGGCTATGGAACTGATGGACAGGGGTAGAGCAGTTGATGTCATCTACCTGGACTTGTGCAAAGCGTTCAACACTGTCCCACACAACATCCTTGTCTCTAAATTGGAGAGACATCAATTTGATAGGTGGGCCACTCCGTGGATAAAGAACTGGCTGCATGGCCGCACGCAAGGAGCTGTGGTCAATGGCTCAGTGTCCGACTGGAGGCCAGTGACGAGTGGTGTCCCTCAGGGATCGGTGTTGGGACCGGTCTTGTTCAACATCTTTGTTGCTGCCATGGACAGTGGGATTGAGTGCGCCCTCCGCAGGTTTGCCNCACGCAAGGAGCTGTGGTCAATGGCTCAGTGTCCGACTGGAGGCCAGTGACGAGTGGTGTCCCTCAGGGATCGGT
>NDXB01013958.1:3906-15013 GCA_002631895.1 Agapornis roseicollis
CCTTCCCTGCCTTTAGGCACTGGAAGGGGGTCATTTCCCAGAGCACAGCAGAGAGGAGAATCCCCTCCCTGAGCTGCTGCTCACGCTCTGGTGGTGCAGTCCAGCACTCGGGGGGGTGGGGTGGGGTGGGGTGTGGGGGGATGGGGTTCTGAGCTCAAGCACACACTGAAGCTGGGTCATGGGGAGCTTCTCATCAACCAACACCCCCAAATCCTTCTTCTCAGGGCTTTGAGTTTGCCCTGGGTTCAAACCAAACAACCAGGACAAGTATGGAGAAAATGTGTCTCCCACCAAGAGGGGAAAAATATGGAAGAGATGTCCATGAAGGACAACGTCAAAGCCACCAGCCCAGGTTTGCAGCCTGGATTTGGAGCTGCTAGGGGCATTCTCAAAGTGCTGGATCTGCTTTCCTCATTTCCTCAACGTGGATGTGAAGGGCACATCAGCACCATAACAGTAGGAAAGGTCTTGGGATGAAGTTTGTTGCTGCTTCAGTCTGCATGAGCTATGTAGAGTTAAGCTTCATATGTATTTGGCTGATGATTCAATAAATGGCATCGTCCTTCTGCTCTTGAATGTCCTGTCTCAGCCAAGCTCCTGCTCTAAGCTTCTAGAATTCCTGATTCTAACACAGGTTTCCCAAAATGGCAGTCTTCATTCCCAGGTTTCACATGGGAGAAATATATTCACTGTATAACTTACTGACTTACAGATAATACAAAAATGTACTTTAAATAAAACAGTAGTTAAAAATTACCCCAATCATGCCTGTTTTCAATGTCTTCTATATTTCCCTTCACCATGACTTCATAAAAGTCATGACAACTGCTTTGATTTTATAGAGGATATACAGCAACCCACCCTGCAGCTACTGCTGTGTTCCTGGGGTTACAGCTTTACTCTTGCAACTTTTTTGTCTGCCCTTCATTGCTTCTCTGCAATTATTCCTTCAGTAAAGGAGGATAATTGAGTGAGATATAACAGTATAAATGTTCCTGTGATTACTTGTGATGGCCAAAATGTGCTAAGGGGGATTTCTCAGCATTAGGAAATTCTCCGGCAATTTGAAGCAGAAATAAAGAGCAGAGAAGTGATGTTTTGAGGCCATAAATCTATACCCATCTAAAGATTCAGGCAGCTGGGAAATACCTGATTCCATTTCTAGTGGAAGACTTGGGGACCACCCTTGAGGTTTTTCTTGGGAATATGGTGTCAGGAATGGCTGGTGGCACAGGTAAGGGTTGCAGGACCAGTAGTAGACGCAGACCATAGTCACACAGCATCAGCTAAGTGTACTGCCAACACACAGGACATAAACACATTCAAAACAAGGGTTCCCATGACTCTTTCTCCAGCCCTCTGGATATGATGCAACTTCAGTATTGCAGTAACAATATATTCCTCAAATTGTATCTCATTATTTTCCAGAGCTGGTTATGGACACACATATTGAAGTTCTTCATGACTTGCTGGTAGCACTTTTTTCAGCTAACAGTCAGAACCTGTTCTTCTTTAGTCACAAATGTCAGGTCATGCCTTGTTTGTCTTCTTGATTCTCATGAGCCATAGTTTGGGCTGAGTATTTCCAAAGGATAAAAATATCCCATCCTAGAAAAATGCATGAAAACCTTAGCTTTTTTGGAACAGCAACATGTATGGGTTGGGGCTTTTCTTGTCCCCAGCAACTGTGGACCAAAGGAACTGAGCATACATTTCTATTACCTACACAGGCTTTTAGTGAAATAATTTGCAGCGTACAGTGCAGAATTTTCCCCTTAAGCGCTTACCCATACCTGAGAGCTTTGTGATTAAATTCTATGCCATGAATATGTATTTTTATAGTTTTCTTATTTAGTTCAGTTGTTAAACTTAACAATGTGCTGTCAAGATCAGTTGGGAGCTTTAAGACATGCTTTAGACACACCTTGTCCTCTGGCTATACAAACATGTCTCCAGCATCAGCAGATGAAGCAATGGCTTCAGGGAGTTTCCAGAGGGCTGGAAAGAGATTAATTCAAGTCTCTTTTTGAGGGCAGCCCATGAAAAATGGCTATTCTTACAAACAACAGGCTTCTGAGATCCAGCAATTGTGTACTTGGCATGAGCCGAGAAGAGAAACTGCTGCAAAACAAAAGCAACAGGCAAGAGTTATGACTTCACTGTATGAATGCTGAGATTTTGTTTCCAAACTGCACTGCCTGTTTCCTTCTCCAGTATGGTGTTTGCCATGGGCATATGAAAACCAGATTTAACAGGCTAGATGCCACCATGCATTAACCTCCCGTGTTTTCCCTTATTTAACAATATGCAAAAGTTAGACTAGTTTTATGACTCCAAAAACCTGGTGTGCTGAGAGATGTGCTTTGCCAGTTACTGTAGCTTCTAGGTTTTGTCATTGGTGGCAAGATTTGTCTGCTTAGATACGTCCTGCTTGATTTTATGTTTCCAGAAAGAAAAGTCATTAGAGCAATGAGTTCTGGCAACTCTGTTGTTCAAAGGAATGGCAATTAATCCAGATAGTCATACACTGATTATTATCCTGGTTATTAATTATTACTCTGTACCCTTTCCAGATCTACTTGGACATCTGCATTCACTCTCTACTATTGTGTTAATCAGCATCAGGACTGATGTTATTGAAGGCTGTGCAAGGTCCTTTTCTGATCTGTGCTTTGAGTATTAAAACTTAAACAGGGGAGGCTTAGATTGGACCTAAGGAAGAAATTCTTTCCTGTTAGGGTGGTGAGGCACTGGAATAGGTTGCCCAGGAAGGTTGTGAGTGCTCCATCCCTGGCAGTGTTCAAGACCAGGTTGGATGAAGCCTTGGGTGCCATGGTTTAGTGTGAGGTGTCCCTGGTTATGGCAGGGGGGTTGGAGCTGGATGATCTTAAGGTCCTTTCCAACCCTAAGTATTCTGTGATTCTATGATGGGCAAGAAGCTGTAGTGGTCCTGGGCTGAGGAACCAAGCTGACAAACCTCTTGTGGGGCATGGAGAGACTCTAAGGTGGGACTTCAGCAGCACCTCCAGGTCCAGGTGAAGAGACTGTCCCAGCTTTATCTCCAAAACTGTACAGATGAATGGTGGAAAACAAAGAAAACATGACTTGTCTTAGGTCTCCATAGGAAAGCAGCTGGAGAGATAGGAATAGACTCTTCTCTCAGAAAGCTTGCTTGTGTGAACATCTGTGGGTGAGGAACCTCACACCAGTGGAGACCTGAGCCAGACAATACATATAGCATTAACTATTAGTGTCTAATAGCCTCCAAAGGACATGTCTGTGTGACTTCTGTTCCAAGGCTTTTAAATGGCATGCCCCTACTTTTCTACCTAGTTGTCCCTCTGAATTTCAAATGCTTCTAGGTAGGCTAATAGGTATGTTATCTGTTCTCTTCAGATGAAAGATGTTATAAAGTGTACATAACCATTTAGTGTGATCAGACTGGCTTCAAGAAGCAAGCCTTGAAGCCTATGAAGTCCTGCAAATTTGGAGTGCACTCTAAATCATGTAAACCAGAAATTATATGGTGATTATGCATCCCATGAAAAATATGGGTAAGAAATCATGCTTTTGACTATAAAAGATGAAATGCAAACTGTATGAGTCCTATGCAACCTGGCTCGTTTATATTGCCTAGCATCCTGGTATGTTGCTTAGAAAGTGGCAACATATGGAACTGAGTGCAGACAGGGATGACAAACTGCATTTCCAGGAGCAGCAAGGCTGCCTTTATGGGCATTAATCAACAAATTGAAAGGCCTAAAATGAAGGGGAAATAACTATAATAATAAACCAGACAACTAGGGTGGTTAAAGGCAATGGGGCTTCTCTGGATGTGCCTCAAAGCCTGAGGAAATCCAGACCAACACTTCAGCGTGGTAGCGCAGGGGAATTTCTGTGCTATAGGCATTGTATTTGTAAGCACTGAGGTTTGCAAGGCTCAGAAGTCCTTAGATAAGCCTGCAATAGACAGTAAAACAATACAGACCATACATATGTAAAGCATAATTTGTTTTGGTTAAAATTACCTCTAAGCAGATGTCAACAAGCTTCGCTGAGAGTCTGCATGGTTTATTTTCTGAAGGGTGGGCTGCAATAAGCAAGTCCCTGAAATTCAGCACAGTAACCTGGTGACTTGAATGAATCTTTAAATCAAAGAGGCACAAGGTACCCACAGCTGAATTGATATTCAAAAGATGTGGCAGCAAGTGCTGGATGAGGCACCAGCTGCTACCAGAAGAATAATTGTGTTAGGAAGCAGTATTGGGGGAAAAAAGCCTGAACCATAGTTTGTGAGGAATGGAAAAACAAAAGAGTAAGCAGAAAACATTCTGTCTGCTACATGTCCTTAAGTAAGGGAATAAAATAAGAAGTGACAAAATACATATTTTTCATAAGAATTTGGGATGGGTTTTTATACAAACAACAAAAGCTTGCTTAGGCAGGTAGCTAGAAAAGGAAAGAAGCTGGATTACCTTGCAGAAGGGATATTTTAGAGACTGGAGAAAATTCATGTAGGGCCCAAACTTAATGGAAGTTCTGCTTCATTTTTTCAGATGAGGACAGCAGGCACTGCAGGAACATAATAACTTAGTAAAGTGAATGAGGGCGTAAAAATGGAAATCACTGCATCAGACTGCTTCATAAATACAAATGGAATGAAGCAATTTCATAGAATCCCAGATTGGTTTAAGGAAAGGACCTCAAAGCTCATCCCGTTCCAATCCCCTGGCACAGGCAGGGACGCCTTCTGCTAGAGCAGCTTGCTCCAAGCCATGTACAACCTAACCTTGAACGCTCCCATTTGCATCAGAGAAAGTCAAAGATACTGACCACAGGAAATGACATGATACAATTCTTTCTAAGAAATGTATCAGATTACAGGTCTGCAAATGCAGATAAGAAAATAGCAAAAAGCAGAGAAGAAAACAGCAAAAAGCGTATAAGGACAGGCGAAGAAGTAGTGAGCTTCACTTCTCCATTAATGCCATTGATAATGCATGTCTATTTTCATGCAACATCTGACATAAGGGTATAGCCACATTGCTGAGCACTGCATTGCTGTGTCATTGGATGGGCTATATAGAATCACAGAATCAATTAGGTTGGAAAAGGCCTTTAAGTTCATCAAGTCCAACAGTTACCCCAGGATATGTTGCAGTACATGAGAATACGAAAAGAACTTTGCAGATGGCATCATTCCTGTGGATTTGCATAGCAAAAGATCAGCCTATAGTTTCTTTACCTAGCCCAAAATCTCACATATTCACAACTTTTATTGTTGTCTAGGTATGTAGCAATTGTAGAGTAAACCAGATCTCTCTTCTGCTTGGAAATATGCATGAGTTATGACTCCAGGCAAGTGCACAAATACATGGAAAAGCTTTCATGGGGATGAGCGAGCTTCCTGATGGTGTGGCTGAACAAAATACAAACGCTACATGAGTCCTAATATGAATGATAAAAGAAGCACTAGCTCCTGCCAGCATAAACACATGACAATTATAAACTGAACTTTCTCATGCTCATAGTTACTGTAGGGGAAGGGGATGATGGAAGTCAGTGGAGTCATGGAGTGAGATATTACTCATCATGGCCATTGTAAGTGATTTCCCCAGAGGCTGCAATTTCTTTGAGGAACTTGCTCATTCTACTCATCAACACTAATCATGCCTGTAATTTGTTCTGCAGATATCCACACTTCTGTAGTTTTTCTTTTGCTCCTAATAGTCCTCCGGAGTGGCAGATCTCACAGGGAACCCCCGAGCCTGCCCAGGTCCTGCTAAACAAGAGCAGCTCAGTGCCTTGCAGGACTGTGTTTGGGAATATCAACCTCTCTGTTTCTAAGAGGGCAATCCTCTGGTGGACGGGAGGCACTATAGTCTGGATTTGGATCTAAGATCAAAGGACAAGCAAGTCTTTCCAAGATGAATACTTGTGTGCCTCTTCTGTATTTTTCAGGAAGCCAGTGAAGACCAGAGGACTTAGCTGGGAACCAGTAAAGCAGAACAGAGATCTTTCGGGAACCATTCTCTTTTTTGAGAAGAGGCCAGCATTTCAATTTCCTGAAATGAGGGTACAGAAGATGCAGCCTTCTGGGCTTTCCTACATGGTGCTTTGATAATTAATGCTGCCTACTGGACTTTTTTGCATTTAAAATGGTGGAGTGATCTTGTCCTCAAACTCGTAACGCTGTGTAACCCATTGATATGGCTGAGTGTCTTGTGTGCTCTACGCATGCTTTACATGAGCATTTAGGAGAATATATAATCCCAGACTGGTTTGTGTTGGAAGGGGCCTTAAAGCTCCTCCAGTTCCAACCCCTGCCACAGGCAAGGACACCTTCCATGAGACTAGGTTGCTCAAAGCCTGATGCAACCTGGCACTTAAGGACCCTTAGGAGAAAAATAGATGCTGGGAAGCCAGGGGCAGATGCAGCTCTCTGCATCCTAATACAACCCCAGAAACCTTCCCTCTCACGCAAGGATATCCCAGATACAATATGAGCTCTGAGAGCAGAGGATTTTCAGCATGCAGTTTTAGATTTAGGTGCCAAATTCCACCTAAATTCTTCTTTAGGTTATTTAATCCCATAGTGAATCTAGTCTTCAGCTGTCTCTGCTTTGGCTCAACTCTAAAGCATTTTTGTTCTGAGGCTGGAAGCCTTTTGGAAGTGAGTGCCTCTTGCCTTCGGCTTGCAGAGAAATTTGTACAGCAGAGCATTGAGATGATTTCATGACTTCTTAGTATGAGCTAAACTGGGAAGACCGGGTCAGAAACACTGATGCCTTCCATTTGTGCAATGTGAGTAGAAAATGCTATCAAATCAGAACATAACAAACAGCATGGAGTATTACTTTGCAATTAATAGCTAGTGAAGAGTGTAAAAATGCCTTTCAGTGGCTCTGCTATTTGTAGACTATTTTCTAGTTAGGAAATTTTGCTTAAGAATCTCCGAGCCATGTAAGAAACACAAAGAAAAGGGAAACAGGTAAGACTGAGCATTCAAGACAGACCTGTGTCAGGAGACAGGCTTGTTTGAGAGAATTAAAGTCACAGTTTGTTCAATGTAACCAGACAGAGTATGCAGTTTTTGGCTATTTATAACTCACAAATAAGGCAAGCAGACAGCTAATATAGCCAGGGGCCAGCAGTAACAGAGCCATGCAGTTTTATTAGCAAGCCTAGGTGGACATGTCATTTGATATATCCATGTGTGAAAGTATTTTTATGATCTGTATGTTGAAAAAGGTCACAGGAGCTTTTAATATGAAATTAAGTAGAATTAAACCTTACTGAAAATAGCTGGATCCCTCAGGCACTGGCAGTCTTTCAGTGGCTTAAAGAATAGTTGTGGGGAGAAGTGGGTTAATTGTAGGGGACCAACCTAGCCAGCTTTACAATAGAGAAAACCATAATTTAGGAACAAATGGCAATTATCAAGCAGTAGAGAATAAAAGATGCTCAGTTATAAACTTCTGCACAGAGACTTTCTGACATAAGAATTGAAAGTAATTTGGTTCAATTAAAACATTACAATCAAAATAATTAGATTGAATCTTGCTATCTCCGCTCCTTTGACCAGGTGATCCCAGCAGCTTGGTAAGTAGCCAGCATTAATCAGCTAAGCTCCAACAGAGGTATTAATTGGTTTAATACACCTGTATTTATGTCTTGCAGAGGTGGGTTGGTGTTGTAAAAATGAAATGAAATAATTCTTCCGTCAGGTATTTCTGATTACTCTTCACTGGGCTGGGTTTTTTGCCTGGAACTATATGTTAGGATGTGCCGTTTTGCTAAAGCCCCAGAGAGGCTCATCACTATAATGAGCTTTTATTCTGTGTGATTCTTGTATACTGAAATTAGGTGGATGTGATTAAGGAGAATGGTGAACCAACTCATCTTTGACTCTCTACCCTGTCTGCTAACTGTGCCTGCCTTAGACTAGGTCCCAAATTATTATTGATAGCATTTGAAACACCTCCAGAAAAGATAATAATATAAATTCACATTGCATATATTTTCAGAATAAAGCCAATGACAATATAGAATCATAGAAAGTTAGGGTTGGAAAGGACCTTAAGATCATCCAGTTCCAACCCCCCTGCCATGGGCAGGGACACCCCACACTAAACCATGGCACACAAGGCTTTGTCCAACCTGGCCTTGAACACTGCCAGGGATGAAGCACTCACAACCTCCCTGGCCAACCCATTCCAGTGCCTCACCACCCTCACAGTAACAAATTTCTTCTGCACACAATGCTCCAGGTGAGGTCCCAATGATGGTTGCTGGGATGTGACACAACAGTTGTCTCTAACCATCACTTTTGATAGCACGCTGTTATCACCTTCAGCATCCGTCACCTTTCCTCGCAGCCTAAGAAATATTCTCATAGGTGCAGAGGGAATGAGAACTCCATGGAAATGTTGTCACAGAGTGTGGTATAGAGAGAAGTGTGGCAGCCTCTGTGATGCCCAAGCTGTTTATTTATGTTCATGTTAATTTTTTTTTATGTTGAGGACACCAGAATTGTGCACAATAAATATTTTCTTATTATTGTATTTAGGGTTTTGTACTAATGAATCTACTCACCACTGCCCACTGAAAGTCCTCATTCCCAAATACTCACCTGTTATGTATTTGCATTTATAATTTCCATGGCAGAAGTCACTTTTACAAGGAAATAACTACGTTTAAGAAAGAAACTTTAACTTAAAAAAGAGCAATAAATCTACAGTTTGAACAGGGTTTTCTTTTTCTCTTCTTAATCTTTTCCTCTGTGTTCCCTTTTGATTTTTATCTTGCTGTTGGGAAAGACAGTAGCAGGGCTGAGCTCTGGCAAAATCAAAAGGAAGTGTTTATGTGAACATTTGAACTCATCTTACACTTCAAATACACGGACAGCAAGAATCCCACCTTGTATTGCTACAGACATGGTTAAAAGAGAAAGCAGAAAGCCTTTGGCTGGAAGGCAGAGATTTCATGTTCTTTCATTTTCTCCTGTGCTGGGGAGGAAAGGTCCTTCCTACAGACTGATGCCAGGAGTTGCCCAGTGTGTGACATAGGGTGCTTGCTTATGGATCGCTGTGCTCCTCACCTTTAGAACAACATGAAATGAAGCTCTCCTCATGTTGTCAATATTAAGGAAAACTGTAGTGATTATATCATTGGGAGAACATTAATTTCAGCCATTAAAACTTAGCTTTTCTATGTGCTTTCTTACAGAGAAACCTGGAAGAGTACAAAGCCCCGTGAAGAATATGTAATTCTCATTTCCAGCTCAGCTTTCAATCTGAGTTTTGTTGGAAAGTGTCACAGGGATTTTTGCATGTTTAATTGCTCCTAGGAGAAAAGTTTTCCACATCTCAGTCCATTTAAATGGCAAAATGGCTTTCATTTTAGCTGATGTCAATTAATAACTTAAGGGGGAAGAGTTTTCTGTTTGCTGATGAAAGAAGAACTTTTATGTTCTAGAAACAAAGCATTTCAGCCTGCATGGGTTTTGCAAGACTTGAAAATATAGAGATGTTTGTCTTAAAAATGTAGGCAATAATGCAGAGTTTGGTAGAAATACATCAAGTATCACTCAACAAGAAACACTTTGGAGTAAAATGTTATTACTCATTTTAACATTCCATTAACTGTAAATATACATTTCCAGTCACCTTTCTGAAATTAGCAGCCATCTGTTTTATTAATCTGAATTAATCTTGCTTATCCTTTGTCATTTGAAAAACAGGGATAAATATTCTTAAAATCACAATGCTCTTTTGAATTGTTCCATCTTCAGTTTCTATATAATAATGATATTCAAATTCATTCAAATTCATTCACTTCCTTTTTACTTTGGAACAACTGATGCAGTTCTACTGGAAAATATTTATTCCCTTGGCTAAAGAGAGTGTTAATACCTTCTCTAATTTACGTTGCTATTTTGTCAATGGCAAACCATAATATTTCCAACATTTAAGTGGTTGCTATACACCATGCTGCATAAACAGGCATGAAAATAAACCCATTCATTCAGAGGAAAAAGAAGAGGTGGGGCTGGAAGAAGGTTTCCAGCCCTCTGAGCCAAATATTCTTCTTCTTAGGCCAAAAAAGCAGCTCTCCCTCTGCTTCCCACCCCAAACAGAAGCAGTTTCCTTGTGCATTGCCCACTAGTACTTGACAAAATAAATTGCATATTATACATAACCAAGCAATAGTAAACAGCTCAGGCTAATTTTGACTCTGTTAAACTGAATTAATTCCTCTACCTCAGAAGAATACAAGTCACCAGCTTACTAATATTTTTTTCTTCAAACTTTTTAATAACTTTGTAAAAGGAAAAATTCCAGACAAGCAATCCATAGATGCAGCGCCTAAAATACGAGCGAAATGATTTATTTCTATGTGCCTTTGACATTTTTCTTGGGTAAGAAAGATATTTAAGCTTCACAGCACAAATATCAAGCCTGTAGGATCTACATATTTCCATGATAGATTCATTGTGTATTTCACTCTGTGAGATGAAGCAGAAGAACCAGGACAGTCTTTTTGGCCCATCCTTTATGTATCCCTGGTAATTTTTTTCAAGAGCAATGGCTTTTCTGCTTTCAAGTCTAAAAATTCCCCTGCACATACCATAGAGATTTTTTTGCTGCTTTGCACTGCTGAGACAAGAGATAAGAGAAATCCATCTACTTGCATGGCAGAACTCAGCGGTGTAAACGAGGAAGAAAAGGTAAATAAAAATGCACACAGCCCTTTTGTTGTTATCATTTTGGCCACTTTTTGGCATAGTTATGTACCAGCCAAAGTGTTATTATACAAACAGGTTGTGTTGTGTTATACAGATATATCGAATAATTGAGTACTAGACTTATTTGCAGCCTGTGTGTTTCCATCATAGAATCATAGAATAGTTCGGGTTGGAAGGCACCTTAAGATCATCTAGTTCCAACCCCCCTGCCCTGGGCATGGACACCTCACACTAAACCATGCCACCCAAGGCTTCATTCAATCTGGCCTTGAACACTGCCAGGGATGGAGCACTCACAACCTCCCTGGCCAACCCATTCCAGTGCCTCACTACCCTCACAGGAAAGAATTTCTTCCTTAG
>NDXB01013958.1:19488-30930 GCA_002631895.1 Agapornis roseicollis
CCCCCCCCCCCCCCTTTTTCTCCTTGTTTTGCTAAGCAGTAACAATATCTAAATGTCATTTCTTTTAGAAGTCTGTTTATTCTTAAATGAAAAGCTTCTCATTTAAACTCGTGAACACGGACCTTTGGACATCAGGTAACATTTTGATTTGCAATATAAAGCTTTCTATCTGTCTTCTTAGGAAGAGTGCAGCTTTCTCAGTACAAGAGAATATAGGGTTCTGCTTTGGTCCTGATGTCCAACATCCAGCCATGGGAGCTAGTGTACGGACTGTAGTCCTTCCTCCTCCTCCTCCTCCTTCTTCATAAGTACTACTTCAGGTCTTAACAAGAGCTACTTAAATGTTAAGGTGATTAAAATACCAGTCTAGAAATCAAAGCAGTGTGCCACTGAAATCAGGATACTTTGAAAAGAAGTTGGGGGTCACTTTGCGGTCTAAGTACAATTAAATGATACCCTAATTTTCACAGGACTCTCATAATGGAGGCTTAAATTGTCAAGCTCTACAGGTCAATCAAAGTGATGCTATTTTCCCGTTATCAGCATAAACAAGGGTTAAAAGATTGAAACCCAAACTGTGCAGCTGATCCCGAGCACAAAAACAATGGATAGAAGCATGATGTATGCTCAACTTCTAGCTGAAGTCATTACAGCGAGACTAAAGTAGCTTAGGGAGTGCCCATTGCCCAAATCCAATTTTCATACCAGTATGTTGCTGAGAGTACAAATTACTGAAAATTTGCCAATCCAAAGCTAATATTCAGAAAAGGCTTTTCCAGTCAAAGTGGAAACAGCCTTTCCGTTAGCAGTGCTGCTTTCCCAATACAGCATATGTGAAATAAACCCCACATAATTTCAATGAATAAAACACAAAGAAAACATAGTTTTACAAATACCGTCAAGAGGAATTGAATTCTAAAGCTGAACGCACAGAAAGAAACCCTTTTCAAATGCTTGCTCCCCAGCTGAGTCAGAAGCAAAATAAATCTTCACACATAGTCAAGGACCTATGGATTTCTTTCAACCAACTGGTTGAGTTTTACCAGTAGAAAGGGGAAAGGTGAGAATGCTGTGGAACCATAAATCCTAGCAAAGCCTAAGGTTTGTCTGCTATAGTTACCTTCCCCCACCTAATAATTTCACTTCCCAGAATATATGACATGTTTACCTGCCTCCTTTCCTGCCAGATTCCCTCCTATATTTTTTCTTGTCTATTCCCATATGGGATGATTTGACTGCTCAGTTCTCAGGTATCTGACATATCTTATGTGGAAGGGCTGTGCTGGGGCTGTGCCCTATAACATGCCCTTCCCCGCTGTAAATGTGATATCCCAGTGCATACTGTGAGGGTGCTGAGGCACTGGCACAGGGTGCCCAGAGAAGCTGTGGCTGCCCCATCCCTGGCAGTGCTCAAGGCCAGGTTGGACACAGAGGCTTGGAGCAAGCTGCTCCAGTGGAAGGTGTCCCTGCCCATGGCAGGGGTTGGGACTGGATGAGCTTTAAGGTCCCTTCCAACACAAACCAGGCTGGGATTNAGTGGAAGGGGTCCCTGCCCATGGCAGGGGTTGGGACTGGATGAGCTTTAAGGTCCCTTCCAACACAAACCAGGCTGGGATTCCATGATCTATGATTCTACGATAACTATGTCTAAAATCCCTGGGGTGTGTATGTGTGTGTGGATACCTGATTATTTTACCCCCAGAAGAAAACATTTTGCTGGAACCATCTGGAAGCTGAGCATGTCCCCCAGCCCCAACCAGAGTCTTTGCTACAATCAATAAGTGATGTTATGAAAATAGTGCTTACAGCTTTCATGCAGTAAAATGAGGTCAACTGTAATCAGATGGCTAGCACAATTAATTCCAGTAACAAAAGGGTAAGATGTCAATGAATAAGAAAAAACAGGTTAGAGAAAGTTTGGATCAACTCTCTGTTTCCCAATCATCAGGTCTTGATGATTTACCTCCTAGAGACCTCCCCTAAAGCATAAACTGAGTATTGCTGAGGGGCACAGTGATGATACACTGGGATACATCATTAGTGCAAGAGTGAGATTTCCCTAGTCAAAAACGTTTGGACAGTGTCTGTCAGATAAGCTACAAGTGCTGCAGGGCAGGGAGGTGAACTGCTGAGTCCTTTGAGATCCTTCCTAGAGCTATAACTTTATGTTTTACAGTGAATAACTTTTTGAGGATATTTTAGATATATATTTGATATGTCATTTGTAGATCAAGAGTGGAAGGATTGATCTAGGAATAGGGTTTGAGCCAGGAGCATGGTTATAAAATGAACATTATCTAATTCTTGGAAAAAAAAGGCAAATATCTTGAAAGACAAATTCATTGAAATTCTGCTTAAACCCAGCGGATGCATATGCAAAAATGTCTTTGAAGTGATTTAAACCTACAAATGTGTTTCTACTTTCTCATATACCTGGGTTTTTTTGGCTGGTTCAGGTGGGAATTCCAGAAAAAAGGAGTTGTTTCCGTGCAGATGCCCCAGTGCCAGCATAGCCTGGCATTTTCCAGGATGGCATCTTGCTGAGGTGTTGTTAGGTCTGATACCTGTTCAAAAGGAGAGTTTGGAAAACTGTATTTGGAAATGCAGGAGTTCAGTGTAAAAGGCAGACGTATTTCTCTCAGTGCGGGTTGATTGGTGAGAGTGAATTTGGTGCTTATGAAACAAGAAAAATAATGTCTGCTTCAAGAAGTATGCATGTTAAGTACACACTATTCTGAATCTTTTAATATTCTAGCTGAAAAATTTGATCCAAATAACTACAAACACCTCTTTCTCAAGGTAGTTTACAATCTGGCTACAGGTAATTTGCAGCTGATGGGGGAAGGCTGAAGATTGTTTCAGAGGAAGACTCTTTCAAACCATGATTTAAGTAGATTTATAAACCCCAAATGGTCTCAGTTCAAATCCCTTTGTTTCCAAGCAGACAGGAAGTGTTGACAAATGGCCAGCCTTGTGTCCTGGTCCTGGGCTTGGGCTGGGGGGCATTGGATGCTTTTCTTCCTGTGCTATCAGGAAAAACGAAATCTCTGCAGGCCACTGCGGTGCATATGTGCTGCCACCAGATTTACACAGATGTGGTTGTCTGCAACTCAGTAAACATTTCTTTCGATGATGCCCCAGAAAGAGAATCTAGTTCACTCCCTCCAGGCTACACGGAGCTAACTGGGATGGAAAAGAGTAAGCAAATACGTGGAAAACAGCCAGCAGAGGCAAAAAAGAGGATGGCATCCCCAGCCCAACAGGAAAGCAGAGAGCAATGCAAGAAAGGCTTTCCTGAAACTACAAGAGCAGGCAGCAGCCAGCAGAGCTTGTTAGTGCACATTTGCTGATGAATAAATATTGTGCCTGTCATTTGAAGAGGTAACAGGTAATTTTTACAAGGGGATGCTCTTTTTGTCAAACACGGCCTGGCAAATAGGACCGGAAGTACTGTTAAACCCCTGCTGCTTCGACAGGGTATACCAGGGCTGTGTAGCATTTGCTTACTTCCCCATGATAATTTGAAAGGACATGATTTCAGTGTTTATACAGCTGAGTATTCCTCTTCAGTGTGCACTCAAGCATTCAACCTTTCTGTTACAGTTTGAGTCACTTTACGATACCTCTATTATTAGCATTACCTGAGCAGAGCAAATAGAGCACATCCTTTTCGTGGAATTTATTTTGCTCTTAATCTATTGGTTTATTTAATTGTGAGCACTCTGGCTGAAGGAACTTATTAAATAATAATGCTGGGATGCAATCGTGAAACAGCTGGAGTAGAGTGAACTGAAAAATCTG
This sequence comes from Agapornis roseicollis, assembly GCA_002631895.1. Lineage (NCBI taxonomy): Eukaryota > Metazoa > Chordata > Aves > Psittaciformes > Psittacidae > Agapornis > Agapornis roseicollis. The sequence goes on from NDXB01013958.1 coordinate 23,290, forward strand.
ACAGCATCACCACCCTGCTATCGACTCAACTCCAACATTGTAATAGATATAAAGAAACATGTGTGCCTTTATATTGGTTGCATTCCCAGTTTGGTTTCATTTTCTTCTTCATAATTTTGCTTATGGCCTTGCTCAGCACGGTAGACCTGACTCATTTGATAGTTGCACAAAGAAATGGAAGTAAATTAAGAGAACACTGTTATTCTCTGGTGTCCGTGAACAGTCAGAGATGGTGAGAGAAGGGCAAGGCAGGACAAGCATAAGCCAGGGGCTGGTGAAGGACCTCCTGAGCTATTTTCTTTCCTGTTCATTGGCAGATCCGTGCATGGCAGCAGTCACAGATGTCTGGAAGAGAGAAATGCTGCAAACCCATGCCTGGGAAACCTTCAAGACCATAGAGATCTGTCCTTTCCCCAGCTAAGGAACTTGGGCATCTTCACCCTGCACCGACACGGTGCTGCAATGATGTTTAGGGGGCATGGCATTGCCTTGATAACTCAGCAAGAGTCTTCTCACAGAAACAACCATGTTCATATTTTTGCCATCACAGTTTCAAACTACAGGAGCAATTCCAGTGCCCAGCCAAAGTGCTTGTGCTATTTCAGTCCTTCTTGGCTGTCTTTGCTGGCCTCTGAGCTGCCCCACACCACCACCATCAGTCCCAAAGGTCTCAGACACCCTAAGGTGCAAGAATAGCACTAGACACCTACATCCGAGGTTATTAAATATTCCGACAGCCCTGTTCACACACAAGAAAAAATGGAATTGATTAAAAATGTGAGAGAAAAAGAAGCTAAGCACCATTGAACCTTGCTTAGGATAGTATGAAAGTCAATAGCTTTCACTAGTGTGGGGTAAAGGCCAATATACTGAGATGTCCCCTGGAATTAGCAGGCTTTTCTCCTTGCTCTGAAGTTCTGGCAGGCAGCTGAGATGAGTCTGGGTGATTTCCTGATGTTTATGGCCTTTTCTTGCACTGTCTTTATCCAGTGGCTCAGCTTTCTTCTCCTGTATAATCTTAGTAATCTTAACTTCCTTCCCCAACTTGAACAGGGGTCAGGGCTGGGAGAATCAAGGCAGGAAGATGCTGTCTTCAACATTAAAGCCCTTTGCTTTTCCAACCACAGCATTTGCTGCCTTTTTCCAGGGTTGGCTTAGAATACCTGTGCTAACACCTTGTACCTTTCTGTCCTAAAACGGTCTCTCTGCATGACGCAACACTGCTGATTGCCCATGGTATTCTCACAATGCTTCTCCATCAGCAGCAGGAGCTCCAGGAGCAGCACTGCACAGCTCACTGCTATGATTCCTTCATGGCACCTGCAATAGGACCAAACTCAAATCACAAACACCTTTCAAGTGTAAAAGGTCTATCATCACACTCTGCTTAGGCAGGGGCTTTTACTGGACTTCAGACATCCCAAATCCACTACATTTCAGTGGGATTTGTGTGTCTGATTCCCTTCAGCTCCTTTGACAGTCCTCTCCTCTGTTCCTCCTGCAGCCAGCTCTCACCAGCCGTAAGCCTTTCATTTAACTCAGTAATTACCTTGCTATTAGCATGATTTCCCATAAGAACTCATCCTGAAACTACAGAAAACAGTATTATAATACTTCATAGCTTTGTATATACTTTATCTTGCTGCCAAGATAAAATGATTCACAGCATCTTTGGGCAAGCTCACCCTTCTGTAGAACATATAATAAAGTTATTATGGAAGTCTTTAAAATAGGAGTGTGTCTGTTTAAAATATGTTTGCAAACAAGCACAACTTGCAAACAAATTAAGTCTTGTGCTGATATTTTTACCCTCATGGATTTAAAGCAACATCATTTAGAGTTTACTAATATACCTCTCCAAAATCTCCTGCATTGCCTCAGCTGGCTTGCTGGTGGGTTATTTTGCCAGAGCCCTTCCCACAGAGGATGACCAGGTTTTGGGTACCTGCATTGCCTCAGCTGGCTTGCTGGTAGGTTATTTTGCCAGAGCCCTTCCCACAGAGGATGACCAGGTTTTGGGTACCTGCTATAGGGTGTAGGAGGCAGAGCTGAAAACCCAGTGAGGAGCAGCAGTTGTGAAAGCTGCTCTTGATGAGCTGATCCAGCAGTGAGATGTGCTGCTGCCTGCACCCACTGGCAGTCTAACTTGCTGTTGTGCGGGCCTGAGAGCTTCTGTAGAGTGCTTCCAAACAGGAGAAATTCAGGCAAGGAAAAGTGAAGTCATCCTCTCTCATGCCTCATTATATCCTCCTCTTGACACCATGCATATTTACTGCTAGTGCACTTTATGAGAGATACTAATCAGGCAGCAGCAAGGCTGAAAACGAGATCCCCTCCTTGCTGTTTCATCATCTTTGCATAGGGGTTATTTTCACCTCCTTGTTTCAGTATCACCTGTGGTCCTTTTCATCACAGAATGAGGAATGTCATGGCTTGTTGAGATGGGTCAGCAGTGAAGGCCCATCAGTTCAGGTTCTGCTATTTGTGGAGGGCCAGGGGGGAAACCTTCCTTCTCCTTTCTAGGATCCAGACCTCATAGATTATGTACTTTCCCTCATCAACCATCATCTGCCACGAAGGTTTAGAATCCCCTCTCTTAAATGGAGCTGGTCAAGCTGTTTGCCCAAATATCCACACTAGCCCTGCCAGGCCACCTTGGGGTATAAGTGTTACAGGGATGGAGCATGGTGATGCAGGAATGGATATTGTTAAAAGAGAGAAGCCCTCGTCAGGATTTTGTTGTCAATGCAGCACTGAACTCAGGCTGTGAATCTACCTGAAAAATAGCTTTTTACATGAAAAATAACTATTTTCATGTAGCTGTTGTAGGAGAGAATTACCCACTGAACTCACATTGCAATGAGAGAGGTTTTCATAGCTTTTGCTGGGATATTATCTAAATTTCATAATCAAACAAGCCTGGCATAGCTGACCTTATTGACTGAAGTTTGCGGCTCACCACAAGCATGAGCCGCAAACTGTGGCCTCTTTATGCATTGTTTCTTGTGTGTATGCTTAAAAACTGAGGACAACAAGCAAGGGCTTCGTGAGCCACCTCTGTGTCTAAGGACAAAAAGGACTTTTTCATCCCTGGTGTGAGTTAGACCAGCCTGGCAGAACAGTCTCCTCCAGTTTTGTGCTCTCTCTCCATACCTGAGTTTACTGCAGCAGAATATGGAGCTAACGAATGCCAAGTGGGATGAGTTTGGAAAGGGGCAAACACCTGTGCCTGCACCCATCCAAAATCTCTGTAGATGTCTTGTTTTCAGCTTATCTTGCTGTACTGATGGTCCCCTTGGTCTCCCTTCTGAAACGCAGCAGAGCTGGAGGCTGGGATTGCCCCAGAGAGAGTGCTGGGGATGGAGCTTGCCCTTGCCCAGTGCCAGACAAAGCCACATCCAGCACCAGTTCCCGCACACCACTGGGGAAAGGCTTTCAGTTTGCAGAGCTGCCAGAAGAGCCTTTAGCTAATCTTCAGAAGTTGGAGACAACGCTTGCTAGCTGAGTGTTTTTTCACAGCCATTCTCACCCTGCTCTCCATTAGGAGATTGGATTCTCACTCTTTCCTCCCAGAGAAGGGATAACAATTCCTTTGTATGGGTTGACATTTTCCAGTCTTCCTAAGTTGCTCCCTGTAGGCAGAATGCCACAAACGATTACATTTCCTCCCTAAAGTGACTTGTCACTGAAAGAGCAGCTAAGGTAACAAGCAGCCAAGGGACTTACTACTTACAATTACCACACCTTCCCTTCTATTTCTGTATCTAAAGCTGTCTGGGTCACTCTAGATCTCTCTGATTTACTCTCTCCCTGGGTTTCCCATGATAGCTATCTCTGTTACACTGCAAGTGTTTTCAGCCACAGGTAGCAACTAATAACTGAAAAGGGTATTTCCATTCAGTACATTATGTATGTATACTACATACACAGAGTGTATTTTGCTTGTATTGAGTGATCTTACTTGATGGAGCATAGTACCTGTCCTCTGTCGTGCTAATCTGTTGCTCTCATGTAATGTACTACAGGAGAACATGAAAGGCTGAGTGCATTTTTTTCTAACACCTTCCCATTTCTTGGAAATAGTGTGCAGGCAGTTGCAAAGATGCTGACCTCATGACTGATGCATAAACACACTTACAAATGACTTCATTGAGTTTCTCATATTTTACACTACAGTAAATGAGGCTAAAAATAGGCCATTGCTTTTCTGAGAGTGGAAGGATGCAAAAGAAAGAAGAAATTGTAGGAAAGAAGAGAATGAGGAGGAGTGGACATGCCACAGCTCTCTTCTCCCATGAGGAGCAAGATGAGTACCTCCATGGAGCAGCAGGTTCAGCAAGACAATGTCTTTACAATGCTTGCCATACAAGCTAATTACCCTTGAGAATCCTAGCACATCTCCAGGAGACTGAAGAAGAGCCCAACAGCACTGATTTCTGCAATTTGGGCCATCTGGTGCCTACATCTGGGGGCACTCCTGCCTGGGCATCACATAGCTTTGACTCCACTAAGTGCAGCAGTACCTCCCAGAGGCTGTGATTGTTTGAACTCTTCGTTAGGGATTGTAGTGATAGGACAAGGGGTAACAGGTTCAAACTTAAAAGGGAAAGTTTAGATTGGATATAAGGAAGAAATTCTTTCCTGTGAGGGTGCTGAGGCACTGGAATGGGTTGCCCAGGGAGGCTGTAAGTGCTCCATCCCTGTGAGTGTTCAAGGCCAGGTTGAACAGAGCCTTGGGTGGCATGGTTTAGTGTTGGGTGGCATGGGGGGATCTTAAGGTCCTTTCCAACCCTAACCATTCTTTGATTCTATGAGTCTATGATTATAGAGTGAAGTCCATGCCTGGTGGCTGGGCACATATCTGCATCTTTTCCAAGAAGAATAGGTTTTGAATTGTGCTGAACTCATATTCTGAGACAATTCCAGGCTTATTGAGTAACACTGCATTCCTGGGGTCTTTGAGAAGTATCACATTTGTGGCTCAGTTGATTTGAGTATTTGAGTTTGTAGTAATATATTAGGTCAATTGCTACTTTTATTCCACATAAACACTATATTTTCATATCTGTGCTTTCATTTGAACAACCTGCTCTAGTGGAAGGTGTCCCTGTCTGTGGCAGAGGGTTGGAACTGGTTGAACTTTAAGGTCCCTTCCAACTCAAACCATTCTAGAATTCTATGATTGTATGATCTGTATCCAGTTGCTACATCCTGCCATTTATTCACTGTCCTTGTCTTTAAGTTTGTATATATTCCTTAGCACATTTTAGGGGACTGTAAAAAAATATAAATATGTATAGAAATATAAAGCAGTTTTCAAGTATAACAGACCCAGCAAACAAAACTTTCACTGATTCTTATTTAAATTCATTTTATAACTGGGGAGCAAGAGGTTACTGTTATTTAGAACATGGTGTTGAGGTTATCCAGAGTCCTTGGTGTAGACATTCATCCAGTTAAATTTATTTAATGTGCTAAATGACCTTTCAAAAGTGCTCTTTGGTGTCATGTGGAATATCAGCAGCACATTTTAGAACAGTGGCAATGTAAGTTCTTTTCCTTTGTTATTTTTGCTATAAATCAAAGAACCCCAAGTGCACTTGAAATATTTATTCTAACAGTTGTTCAGATCAGCTGCAACAGCTGTTTTAAAAAATAGAAGAGAGAACAACCTTTAGTCCTGCCAGCACCTCTCGAGTGTTAGAAGTGACAAAGGTTAGCTTAGGTTAGCTAAGACTTGATCTGTAATTTCACTTATCTGCCTATAATTTTCTTCTACTTAACTGGAGTGACCTAGATAAAAGTCCTATATTCTTCTACAATCTGCTTCTAGAGCTGAAAAATACCTGGAGAATAGACACAGAACACCAAACCCTACGGGTTTCTTTAAGATGTGTTACACTGGATGGAAAAGCTTTAACACAATAATCTTACAGAACATGGAAGCCAGTATAGACACAGCAGGGAGTAAATAGATAGGCAAAATAAAGAGCTAAATAAATTATATCAGGCAGTGCCCCAGGGTGCTGCTGGAGTGGTTTTGCATTCCTTTTGAATGTTTTGTCCTTTTTAAGTAAAGGACTCTTTTTCCCCCTAAATCCAAACAAGACACTATTCTTTATAGGAGCTCATTTCAGGGAAAAGCAAAAATCTGAGAAGAAGGGTAAAACCTTTGATGGCAGAAGTTAAGAGATATAAAACACGCAAGGATGTGAAATCCAATCATGCCTCACAGCTCCACAAAACCAGCTTCACACACAGCTACTCATACCCTTGTTGGTTCTTGCTATGTTTTTTGCAGCATGAAAAGGGGGAGCAAGTACATCTAATTTGTGACTCTGCTTGGTGGTGAGCTCTGTGGCAAGTACAATAGTGCTGTGATTTGCTCCTTCTGCTTTGCAAGCTGAAAGCTCAAACATGAATAAAAATGCATATGGGGGTGAGGAATGTGGGAAAGTGTTATGGGAAATCTAAACAAGGGAAAGGAAGGAAGAGGTAGGAAAGGACAGAGAGGTTTTTGAGGGATGAGGAAGCTGGGGGATTGGTGTTTGTGTAAGTGCAAAGACATCTGCCTGGTATTGGAAAACGCTGTTCCCAAATTTAGGAAACTCTAAATACTGAGCATCATGCTTAAACCAATCATATAGATGATGGGCTCAAAGCAATCAGTGGGATGTTTTCCACAGGCTCAAGAGGAAGCTGGACCAGGCTCATCATCTTAAGAAGTTCACAGTGCTGAACAGTGAGGTGTGTCATGCCTTAGAGTACCCTGAAAGTCCCTTTCTTTCTTCCATCCACTCACAATTTTATTACAGTGAAAAATGACTATGATACTTCAGCTGTAATTGCATGTTTCAACAAATACTTAGTGGATGGTGTAGATTATGGTACTGTGTAAATGGAACATCCACAGAAGAGGGAAGCACTCACAAACATTATTCTTCAGTATCTATAGAAGCTTAGAATATTTCATGCTCACTCTTCTGCACTGATTAATCCTTCAATACAAATTGGTGGGTAGCGCTGACAATTACTTACTTCAACTCCGTCTTATTTCCTTCAATTTAGACAGTTAAATACAGATACAAAGCGAGATAATTACCCTCCAATTATGAGATGTACTATAAACAGATGAGATACCGTTCTAAACTGATTAATAAATCTGCATAAAGCTTTCTTTAAATGCAAAGTATTTTTTTCATTACTGTGTAATTATTCATTAAACACCATCTGTTAAGAGTCAACTTAATAGAATGTGAAAAAGTGTGGGATTACAACCAAAGTCAACTTATTTCAAAATCATTTGCTTTAAATGGTTCTCTGGAAATAAATACATTTTATTTGAGCTGCTGAAACTTGTCACACAAATCTGAGGGAGGCGAGAGAAGATGTTTGCTGAGGCTTTCATTGTGAAAACAAAAACATTTCCATTTCAAAATACCATTTTCATGCTGGCTTCTGAGAATCAAACATAGTGTTTTACCCAAACTCTCTCAGAGCATGGTGATAGAATCATAGAATGGTTTGGGTTGGAAAGGACCATGAGATCATCCAGTTCCAACCCCCCTGCCATAAGCAGGGACACCTCACACTAAACCATGGCACCCAAGGCTTTGTCCAACCTGGCCTTGAACACTGCCA
>NDXB01013958.1:31124-42139 GCA_002631895.1 Agapornis roseicollis
ATCCAACCTGGCCTTGAACACTGCCAGGGATGGAGCACTCACAACCTCCCTGGCCAACCCATTCCAGTGCCTCAGCACCCTCACAGCAAAGAATTTCTTCCTTAGATCCAATCTAAACCTCCCCTGTTTCAGTTTGAACCCGTTACCCCTTGTCCTGTCACTACAGTCCCTAATGAAGAGTCCCTCCCCAGCATCCCTATAGGCCCCCTTCAGATACTGGAAGGCTGCTCTGAGGTCTCCATGCAGATTTTAGCAAGTTTATGGGAAAGCAAAACTCACCACTTCCTTTCTGTGTGAAAAATTTCCTAGAATTTCACTGTCAATTCTTTCTCATTCTAATTTTAAATGTGAAATCGATTGGATTTGATACTTTTGACTGCTGTTTCCATATGGAATAGGGCCATGGTGAGGCTTGACAGAACACAGAGATGCTGCTGCTAGAAAGCTTCTCATTAATAGCAGAGGTAGCAGCAGTGGGTTGCTCACACAGAGGAATTCGTATCTTACATTTGAACACTCTTTAAATAGCATAATCCTTTATGTAAGGGGCATGCGCGCCCATCAACTGCTGTGGGGGAAGCTGCAGCTGAGGGGACTGAAAGCTTCTTGCTCTGGTTATTCAGCAGAAATATTGCAGAACTGGGAATGATCCAGATCCCCTGCTCCTTCTTGAGGCTGCACCACCACCTCTCACTGCTGATCTAGCATCAGTGTCAACCAGTGCCACTTTCTTCAGGAAATCTAGGAGTCTGGGACATGGTTAATCCAGCTGCATTTTTCAGCCTGCCTGCCAGCTAAGCGGCAAGAGTTGCCATACATAAACGTATTTTCAGAAATCTGATATTATTCCCTGCTGCCAATTAGGTTTAGCGTAAGCATTTTTTCTGCAGCTCTTTTTCCACTCTGCGGAAAACCCTGATGTTTTTCTTCCCAGACCCAGCTGAAAAGTCAGCAAGCTGAGTGATTTGCAGGATGGAAAGTTGAAAAAAAGAATGGATGTGGCAAAACATTTGGTTTTAGCTTTTTAGATGGAAGCAAAAGCTTCGGATATGACCAAGTCAAAGCATTTAACTTGAATTCATTAAACTAAATCAAAACCCTTCACTGCCGTCTGGTTTGATGCAAGACGCCCACAACATCTGCATGTTGTTTCCCCAGACTCGTGATGGTTCCTAGACACCAAGCTGATTTTACTGCTTTCACTTCTCCTCAGGTCCAGGAAATGAGTCATATGAAGACTCAGTATTGTAATGTTACTCTCCCAAGCAAGTTATGGCAGCCACAAGGAAAGGATAATGTTGCAGGAAGGAGGGGAGTTGCTTCACTCTGTTGATAAGAAAACTAGTGTTTCTTTTGAACTAGTCTGTTCTCTTACACTGGAGATGTTTCCTAAGCCTATTTTGCACTGGAGATGATATTGAGGGCTTCTACCCCATTTTGAACCATTTCCCATGCCTGTTTCATTCTGCAAAACTGGAAAACTTTCCTGTTATGTCTGTGTTGCACAAACCACTTCAATGTGTGTCAGTCCTCATCCAAAATGCTCTTTGAAATGCCACTCTTATTGAACTCTAATGGCAGTCTGTGCCTACACTGTTCATTAAATATGGTATGATTACCTTGGCTACAGAGTATCTTGAGGCTGATTAATTTCAGATAGGAAACTGAATAAAATACATATTTATAATTATACTAACATATTGAATACAGTCTTCTTACTGCATTTAAACTCATGGCTAGAACAAAGGCCACACAAATACAGAAGACTTTCTGTTAAAGAAATAATTGCTGTTAGGAAGCTTGTTCATGTTTATGAACAGAAAGCAACTTCTTAAGAATTAGAGTACTACAGAAACCCATGACTCTATACAATTCAGGCTGTTGGAACAATAAATAAACTAGAACACAACTAGTTCCTTTTCAAAGTGTGGTAAGTCATATTTCACAGAAGATAAGGACTATGTTCTTTCTGTTGGACATTTATTAGGAGTAAGAGATTAAAACCTTAAAAAGGGTCTCAGCGTAGCCTTCAAATTCAGGTTAGTCTTTACTTTCATGTCCCTGAATGCGTTTACTTATCTGAGACATAGACTATCTTATCAAGATCCATATTTACTCTTTTCTTGAGGGACATAGTTTAGAACAGATTGCTTGCCCCAGCTTCAGAGGCATGAATTTCTCCCTGCTCCAGACACAAGACAAAGATCACCCCCAGGTGGACAATCACATAGTGATGATTGTTTATTTGGGTAGTAAAGTTATACTGGAAAGAAATTATTATGTCCCTCTATGTGAGCTCACTGGGATTTCTGAGTCAGGCTAGTCTTGGTTATTGTGGCTTAATATGGTTTAAAATAGACAGTAAAAATTAAGACTAACCTCAGAAGGTTACGATGATCCAGTGGCCAGGGTGCTTTAATCATACTTTGTACAGTGTGGAGCATAATAATGGGACACAATTTACTGTGAGCAGGTACAACACACACTGTGGATTGCAAGGACCCAAGAGATGTGAACTGAGATACGTACACATAATTTTCCCCTGGAAAATGAAAAGTTGGATGGATCTTCATGGACACCCGTTGAAAATTTTCAATTATCAAGTGAAGTAAAAATGGATTGCAGAAAACACGTTAAGCTGGCAGATACTTTGCTGAGAACGACATGTTGGAAGTTGGTGAAGGCTTTAAATCAAACACTTACAGGGCTTGGTTGTCACTCATCTTTCCTTTCAATCTCCTCAAGAAGCAACAGTGGTGCAGGAGTCCAGCGTAGAGAAATGCCTCCACAGGTTTAAAAGTGTGACAACCCATTCAAGTTTCAGGCTTTTACAGCTCAGTGGAGACCCACCTTTGCACACAGAAGCAGATTTTGTATGGCTCTTGACTCATTTCCCCTCAAAGCACATTAGTTTTATCTGCTATAGTTAGCCAGTTAATCTACTCAAGTAACAAAAGTTAAGCTACTCAAGTAACAAAACATCTTTGCAGTCCCATGTATAACTGGTTACTCCATTTACTGGCTTATCTACTCTAGGATGGCTGGGATCATACATGCCCTGTAATACCTCACAGCAATAAATGCTCATCCTTGAGATCATTGGTAGTCTATTGGACTCCTAGCTCCATCCAGACCTGTTGCACTTTGACTTTAGCAAGAAACATAAATACAGTGATTGTTGTGATCAAACAGATCATATACTATATACTATACTATCTGTATAAAAGACAACAGCACATGACATAAATCTGAAATGCAAACATGTCTTTTATGGTTAGCATCAATCATACCTTTTCAGCCTTTTTTCATGGATGATTGACTGCTTGCAAACTAACTTTTGGGTTTAATTTTCATTTTACTTGGTATACCTAATGGCCATGCTTATAGTATCATGACTCGACACATGTTCTGGCAGTTTAGGAAGTACTCACAAGCAGCCTTTCCCAAGTAAACTTAACAAGGGTTAATTAAAAGCCCGCAGAGTCTTTTCACTAGTCTTTCCCTAAGTCTTTCTACTAACTTCAGCAAGCTTAGGATCATGACTTAAATACAGTATTCCACAGGGATAGAAGTCTAAAATGAATAATGAAAAGAGGATAGAAGTGACATGAATCAGAAATAACGCTGATTGCAGAAGAAAGAATGACCTAAAATATAGAAACCTCAGTAGGCTTGTGTCTTGTCACCTCCTACCCATGCTGCACATAACAGCAAAACACGTAAGTAATAGTCTTTGCTATCTAATCTTTCCAGAATTGCTCAAGAAATATCTTTGAGGGGGATTAACTGTTCCTGAACAGTTTCTTGTCATGTCTTTCTCACCTATGAGATTTTTCTTTGGAAAAAACCACCAGCCTTAACCTAGAAACCATAATTTTTCAGATCCTGTTAGAAAACATCAGATTCTGCTTGTCCCTTTTATCTTGCTGTATTGAGGAAACAGATAATGCTGCCACATTCAGCTGGAAACTAAATGCTCAGGGCTAACAGACTCAGCAAACCTGGATGGAGTAGCTTTAGAGAAAAGAGAACAAGGATACTATTCTTGCTAAAAAACCCCAACCAAACCCTTCCAACATAAGTTTAGCAAACCACTGAGAGAGAACAGTGAGGACTGTCCTTTAAAGCAGCTTCCTCTGATAGAATCAGCAACAGATAAATAGATAACTAGGGTGATTTCTGGAGCTGCAGAGCCTGGTTGCAGGCAGGAGAGGTCCCAAATGATCTAAGTATGTAGCTAGAATATACATTTTTAGCATGGCTGAAAGGCTGAGCAAGCCATTGTTTTTGTAAGGTATTGTCACAATTCCCAGTTCCTGCTTCTCAAAGCCCATTCCCACCTATATCATCTGCAGGTGCTCTCAGAAACCCAGTCTCTCTTAGAACTCATGCTTCTTCTCATGTAAAGTCCTTCTCTTAATTTGTCTTGGAGTTAATAGGGTACACCTGATCCAGGAGTTACTGATATGATATATTCTATGTTATTCTGCCCCGATTAGAGTTTTGGGCTTGTTTTTAAAAATTTTATATCATCATGCTTTTTTTGAATGAAATGCTGATTTANGAGTTAATAGGGTACACCTGATCCAGGCGTTACTGATATGATATATTCTATGTTATTCTGAAAATCGGATTATCAGAAAATGCCTCCTTGGCTTTCTATATGCAAAGTACAGCACTTTGCAATTTTATTGCAATGGGGCAATAAAAGAAATTGAGAAAATGAGACATAGCACTTTGTTACCAGAATCTCTTAGAAGATTTAAAGTTCAGTTTGGATAATGTAATGCCTTTTAGAATTCTCATTGCAGGGCCTGTGCGTTTTTCACCCACCTTATAATACAGCTTTCTCTGGTGAAAGTCATCTAGCATACTGCTTAATAGAGTTGCACAGCAAGTAATCCTATCCTTTGGTGGATATAGACAATATCCTGGAATCTCTATCTGTATCTCTGTCTGTCTATAGCATTTTAGCAAAAAAGATTACAAAAGCATGGGTTATTATCATGCTAAGGAAAGAAATAGCCACATTTCTATTAGGAAAGGGAAAAGTATAAGAATGAACATTACCAACCCAGTTTTCTTGTTATTGGCTCAGGAATGGGGGAGAGAGGCTATTTTTCTGCCTTCCTCATTGTGGGATCTCTGTGGATGACTGAGAACAAGCTGAAGCTGTAATGAGTACTTTCTGGGGTGGTGGCAGGACAGAGCTGCACCAATTGCAGCTGCTACACCTATGATCTGACCGAGGAACAGTGTATAAGCGCTTGTTGTTACAGTCAGGTCCTCCATCCACACCAGGGGCTCTTCAGGGGGATGGTTTACACACTGCCCTTTGCCACTACAAGATTAGACCATTTTATGTAATGCTTCTGCTCAGATTTGTTGGGGGTTAAGCCCTCATGGGATCTCACTAAGGCAAAATATACTTTTGAAGAATATATATGTAAAACTTAGACCATTACTCGGAGATACTGTCATTGCATGTTTGTGTTTGCAGGGCTATAAACCTGCGCCATCACTTTCATTACAGACCCATATTTTCAGTGATGCATGTCTTGTCAGACAAAATTAGTTTAAAGCTGATATTTTGTAGTGGAATCCTCATCCTGTGAAGGGTACACAGAAAAATAATCTCAAACCATGCTTTGAAATAAAAATATTGATTTTAGCTGATTCATGACTCAGTGGATAAATACGAGCTTTTATTCCACTTTGGGAACCCTGGGAATACATGGCTTGGATGTTCCTGCTGCTAAGGGAGATGGTCTGCCTCTAGAATTACACTTTCAGTTTATTAGACCAAGCAAGCTCTTTGTTGATAATGCCCCTGAGTTTGCTTCAGCATTGCTTTATCATCTCCTCCAGTTGCAAAAGCCCATCAAGTGGTTTTGAGGCAGTTTTTCTTGCCCTTAAGATGGGCAAGTTCTTATGAGAGTTCCTTCTGGAAACCATTGCAGGGATCACATGGAATTCATAAGTAGAATTTTTCCAGCACTTTGGAATCAAAGATTTTCTGCCTTTTCAATCACCTCACCATCTCTGAGTAATATTTAGGGAAATAATTCATGTGGATGTGAAGAGAGATTGGTACCATACCTTCTGAAGGTGCAACTAAGGAGGCAGGCTGAGTGCCTATAATGTGGCAGCTATGACATCTAGGAGGGCTTCAGGCATGTTCTTTGCTCTTGCATTGCCCCACAGCGGCAGTGTGGGATGAGAGTTGCACCCAAAGCATTGACAATGTGCCCTTAACCATGGCAAGGTGACCCCAGGCAACTGTTCAGCTGGTACCTGGAGTGCTTCCTTCATAGTGTTGAGCAAAGCTCTCAGAAAGAAGATATTTGATAAAATATATCCAACATTAGGAACAACTCAGGAATGGAGAAAAATTATGTCAAATATCACCCTCGCAAGAAAGACATGCACGAGAAGGCTTCTCTGCAGCTTTTGATAGGCAAAGAGAAATAATATAGGTCATTGGATTTATTCCAATACAGTGGTTTCTGCTGTTTGTTGACACAGACACAGTCACTTTTCCTCTCACAGTTCTTAAATTATTAAACAGAATTTAAACTGGTGGCTTAATTTCATGTCTGCTAAGCAGACAGGTATTATTAAACATGACCTTCTGGCCTGACATGTGGATTAGGAGAACCAGAATGCATGTTGTGTATAGAAAGCAGACCTTCCTGCAGTGCACGCTGTATCCTGCTCCCGGGATGGATCCTTTTCTCTTTTGGCAGCCTGAAATTCTGCTTTGGCAGGCGGCTCTTGACCTCCACTGGTACAGGAGTACACGTTTGGGTCATGAACACAAGAAAAGAGTGTGGCTGGAACAATAATATTTCAGGCATTTTTGAGTCTATTGAAAATGGTCTATTTGAAATCATAAATGAGTCCTTTAGCTGATATTGATAGTGGATCCCTCAATGCCAGGAACTCTTATACATCCTACAGCACAAGTTCCTCTTTCACCATCAGTTTTGGTTCTGGCCAAATGCCTTGAAATCCAGACTTTCCTATCCACATGTGTCTCTTTTGTGGACTACTTGAACTCTCTTGGCTGACTCCTTTCAAGCTGTTTCCAAACATCACTGTGCATTGATCACTGCTGCCAGGTTCCCACAGATCCTGAGTATGGCCAGCAAGGTGCCTTTTACTCTGGGCCTTGTAGACAAGACACCTTGCTGAGAAACTGCAGGGAAGACTTGGTGAATGCATCCTCTTGTCTAAGAGACAGTGTGCAATTTGGTGGCTAGATCTGAAATGCTGTTTCTAAAGGTCTTTTAGCTGAAAGGAGTCATTGACACCTGAATCTCTGCCCTGCCAATGTATGTTAGAGGTTTTTCTGAGGAGCAGACATGTAGTTTATACTAGTTGGGTTGAATCTGTCACCTTCCATGTGTGCTTTCCAATATACTTCGCTGTGATGCTCCTTCCTTCTCTTAATAACAGCAAAGAAAAGAGAGACAGTCAGAAGTTTAAGCGGTCTGAGAAAGTNTCTTCCATGTGTGCTTTCCAATATACTGTGATGCTCCTTCCTTCTCTTAATAACAGCAAAGAAAAGAGAGACAGTCAGAAGTTTAAGCGGTCTGAGAAAGTATCAGTTTCAAGGTTTGGTTGCTTCCATCCATTAAGCTGCAAGAAAAGCTAGAAGCAAATAAAATCAAAATCCACTGTGACGTTACGTAGCTGGTATCAAAGATGGGGAGGATCCTATGTACATCATGGCAGCTGGAAATCCAAAACAACAGCATTGCTTGCAAGCGAGGAAATACTGCCAAGGATATGCAGTAAGACAGCCTCTTCTCTTCATTTAAAGCCATTTCTGAAGATACTATTTGAGTGTAAAGAAAATGTACCCAGATGAGAACAATAAGCATTCATGATTCTATGATTTAGCTGCAGGGTTGCAAGGACACTGCACATGTTCCTCCTGGCTGCAGTGCTTCCCTAGCTCCCGGGGTTTGGAGGTAGAGGATGAACAACTCCTTGAAGCTAATTGAATTATACTGATACAAACCAAAAAGAGAACAAACCTTTTGTCACCAATAACTACATTTTCCTCTTTTACATAAGAGAGAAAGGAAAGTAAAAGCACATTTGAAGCTTTCTGTCCAAATCATTAGGGGGTTCAGCATTCCCAAAGTGGGTACTTTCTATGGTAATGGAATCCATCCACACTGGAAGATCCTCACCACTGTGAAAAGAAATCAGTCAGCAACTGCTTTAATTTTTCTTTATAGTTACCAGATCAATGAGATATTCATGAATGCAGGGGAAATTCTTACATGAATACTGTTAAAGCATTATCATTTCCAGAGCTTGCCAAGAAAACGCAGGTGTTCCTTGAGCCCCAAGTAATAACAACCCAGGGCTCCTGGGTCTGGATGACAGGTATTCATGACAAAAGGAAGTAATCTTTCTGCGTGGGAGATAATTGCAGGTGATGTTTATTATGCCTAGGGTTGATAAAAACCAAATAGTGATTAAGGACATAGACAAAACTTCATCACTTTCTTCTTTTCTGCCTTATAATTAGATTTCATAGCTAGAGTCTCAACTATCAGGTGAAATTTAATCAAAGAAAAGTCAAAGATGTTCTAGAATATTATAAAGGATATAACAGATCACTTCAGGGTCTCTGTCCTCAATTGCTCTTCCCACAAATCTTAAATCTTCTTATGTGGTTGCTTTTTACTTTTCTCATGCTTGCTCTGAACCTTTATTAAAAGGGTGTTTTAAAACGACAGATTGATTAGCTAGTAGATATAGAATTAACCTATATGAATATGAATTAAATTCATATTTTCCATTGCAGGAAGAGCTCACTTGAGACCTTGGCAAAAATAAACTGAAGCAGTCCCTTTTCATTTACAGCTGATAATTGCACAGTACTACTGTGAGCTGGGTAGTTTTCCAGATTGTTCCGTCAGAAGCTTGCTGATCTCGGATGCCAGTTTGGCTCTGTCTCACTGTANATTGCAGGAAGAGCTCACTTGAGACTGGGCAAGAGAAGTCCTTGGCAAAAATAAACTGAAGCAGTCCCTTTTCATTTACAGCTGATAATTGCACAGTACTACTGTGAGCTGGGTAGTTTTCCAGATTGTTCCATCAGAAGCTTGCTGATCTCGGATGCCAGTTTGGCTCTGTCTCACTGTACGAGTTTGACAGTAGTTTTCTTTCATTATCTGTAACCCTCGTGGAGTACGTTATGACGAAACAGGAGAAAGCAGCCAATACTTGTTATTGCATTGCTTTGGTTTATTTTAAACATTTACTACATTGAAAAAAATTAAAGAAGATGACAGGGCAGTGTCGTAATGACTAAAAGGCTCTTTTCCAGAGGAGTTTTATTCATGTGTTCTGTGCTGGTGGAGAAATGAGGGATGCTGGTAACCTATCGAACACAGGTTGCAGTGGAAGCTTGGAAAAATACGAAGCTTTGCTTCAAACCCAGACCTCAGTACCCTTTTGGTTGAGCTATTTAATGAAAGGAAAGCTAATCCTGATGGATTTTTCCCATGTTCATAGGAGAAGAGTGGCAGGATGGCGTTTTGGCTGTGCGTTCTCTGTTACAGAACTGATTCATTTTTAACGTGAGACTTACGCTAGTAAGAGGACCAGGTAGGTGGGTATGATGCCTGTGCTTTGGTGGGAGCTTTCAAAATGGTTCTTGTTTGGAAATGAGTCACTTACTGAGCTCTCTCTTAGAAATTTAACTCCTATTTCACCTTGTCTGGTAATGCTAATCTGAAGAAAAGTTAACCAGGTTTTGTAGTGTTGCTTTGCTCTCATACCTCTCTTCTGTAAATCTACTTCAAAACCATCAGGAAAACAAGATCTTATTAGATAGATGAATGCTTTGCCACTGATGTCACTAAGAGAGGATTCAGATAATTTTTCATTTTCATGGCTGACGCCTAACCTACAAGGGCAGTGTGGATGGCTCAGCCCTGTCTGTGGGTCGTGATATGAACCGGATGAAAGCAAAAATGGGTTTAAATCTCTTCAAGTGATCCATTTTTTCCTGAGGAGCAAAGTAGCCATTCCACACCCCATTAATACGTTAAAAGCTTCCTTCATCATCAGGCAATTTTGAAGAGGTCTTTTAAAGTCTAAGGTATTGTTGATCAATGAATTACAGTATCTTCTATTGACTATGCAAATAAATGACATCTGAACTAAATGAACTAAGTGAAATTAAGTAGGATGAAATTGAAGAAATCAGTCTGATACAGCTACCCTGTATCTTAGTAGACATTAATCTCCAGGCAATTAAAACTAATGCTTGACCATCAGCTTTCTGATCATGCATCCACACACAGTGCAGTGTGTTTTTTCCCAACAGAAATGCAGGAGGGTTTCTGCAGGGATATGTATGGTGTGATAGCAACACATTTATTGCCTTGCATTTTCATTTTGTTTAAATTCATTTGCAATCCTGCAACTGACTTCTTGACTCTGGTGCCTCTGTGATCTCTTGTAGGTCAGATACATCTCCTGCTGCTCCAGGCAGGCTGCAGCACCTGCATAATATGAGCTACAATGACTCTGTCACTCATCAATAGCTTTTGCATTTGTATTTTTTCTGGAACATGCTCTGCTTTAAGCCAAAGGAAAGCCATTGCTAATGATTTGCAATAAAAACGAATGCTGTGTTTGCTCCCAGAAGTATAAAGCAACAGATGGAACTACAAATGGGACATCTCTGAGATAACAGGTTGCCTAAAGAAGTGATAAAGGCTCCTTCCCCAGCAGTGTTCAAGACCAGGTTGGAATTTTGGGTGACCTGGTTTAGTGGAAGGCATCCCTGCCTATGGCAGGAGGGTTGGAACTGGATGATCTTAAGGTCCTTTGCAACCTGAACTATTCTGTGATTCCTATGATTCTATAAAGTCCTGTTTGGTGTCAATAAAGGATCGCAGAATCAGCTCTTCACTTTACTGTGATCTTAATAATTTGATAAAATAAAGTAAGAATTTTGGGTTTTTTTTTTTTTTTTTTTTAGC
>NDXB01013959.1:0-45673 GCA_002631895.1 Agapornis roseicollis
CATCAGCCCACCTCACAAGTGTGTCAAGGTCCCTCTGGATGCAATCCCGTCCCTCCAGTGTCATGGACAGTGTCAAATTCTTTGCACGAGCCCAGGCAGACAATATCAACTGGTTTTCCCCTATCCGTCAGTTCTGTAACCCAATCATAGAAAACAATGCTTAAATAATGACTACACTTTTTCCTCTTTTTTACTGTTCTTTGTAACCATGGAAAATTTTGACCATCTGTGTGGTTCTCTGGTAATTTATTAAAGCAGTTATTTCACTCCCCCCCCCCCCCCCCCCCCCTCTTTTNTCAATCCTTGGCAGAATAACTAGAGAAACAGATTAAGAACTCAATTTATCTTCTTTACCCCTCCACAATTTCACCTTTTCTCCCCCCCCCCCCCTTTTTTTTTTTCCTTCTCTTCTTGCTGAAACTACAGCTGAGGAAGTGGAAAGACTGGCTGCAATGCGTTCAGATTCTCTAGTACCTGGGACTCACACGCCTCCAATCAGAAGAAGAAGCAAATTTGCCACTCTTGGAAGGCTTTTTAAGCCATGGAAATGGAGGAAGAAGAAGAGTGAAAAATTTAAGCACACTTCAGCAGGTAAAAGTCGCGATCGGGTTGGTTTCTTAATCTGTAACAGTTTGCTCAACAAGTCTAAAAGTTTGTAGTGCAGCCCCAATTCATATATGTTTTTAAGGTTGTTGAACCTTGGCTTGGAGAGATTTCTCAGATTCTAAGAGATCTTTATCTCTGCTACCAGCTTTTTCTTTTAAAAAAGGCAAAACCAACATTTTGAGTGCACTATAGTTAAAGCAGCAGCTCACCAATGCTGTATATTCAGGTTCTACTACTAGATCTAGAGGGTAACTCAGAAGAAATCTTGTTACACTGATTTACAAGATTATGGGTAAAGGGAATAGTAGCATGAAAAAACAACTCTGGAGGATTTAGCCACATTCAAACTCCCTGCAACTGCTAATAGAGGAGCAAGAAGAATGCATGACAAAGGAGTTGACATTTTATTGAGTAACTTGCATAGCCATAAATTATTTGTTCCATTGGGCAGGAAAGACGTGTGTCATTTGTTTTCTGAGAAAAACAAAACTCTCTTCCTGCCACACCCCTCCTTATGTTAGTGCTTTCTAATGCTCCTGGTTTAAGACTCTTTTAATTGAAAAATAAGTATGAAAAACTACAAAAGCTTACTTTTATATTGTTACTTGGTCTGAGCAAGACTTCCATATCCAGGTACCTATGCATGTGGTAGAAGTTTGTACCTGATGTGTTTGTTTTCAGGCTTTGTGATCTATTTAGAAGATTTCTTGTCTTTGTTCTTTCCATGATGACTGATAATTACTGCATGTGGTTTTGCAAGTCATAAGCCTGGATTGTCTGCAACAAGACGTGAATTTTCTTCTGGTTTCTTGCTGTTCATACTAGAACTAGAAACAAAGCAGTGAGAATCTTGCTCCTTCAAGTGCCAGAAGAAGCTTAAATTACAGCCCAGTTGCTCTCTGACCTTTTTATTGCACAGTGGAAGCTTTCAGGCAGGAGATTTGACTGTGCCTTCTGGCACCCTAAAGCCTGGGCTCCTGAAAATGGCCTGTAATTGCATGAGAAGTCTCATTTAGCTAAGTGCAAATTCCTGCATAAGGTGAAATGCAGAATAAGAATTTTCAGGGTTTATACTTGAAGGTGTGCTTTACTGTGTGCTGTTTAAGCTGCTCACTGGTGTGTCAAAGACTAATGAACTGGAATAGATGGCTATATTACTCTGAGTGACAATTGTATTTTTTGACTTGACAGCTGAGAAGCTATTGTCACCAAATATGACATGTTCCTGCAAATCAAAAGGCTTGTCTTTCATGTTTTGTATCTGACATAACCACAGTGAAGTGTAGCAGGATTTCCATGAAAACTGTATATAGCTCAGGGATATGTGGACACTGTGGTGACAACTGCTTTGAAGCTAGCTCCATCTAGCATGCTGGGTTAGTTGGTTACAACTAGGAGGATAACCACAGCAGTTCTGAAGGTGCCATGGGTTGCCAAAACCTGCCTAGTATTTATTTGTATGCTTTATCCAGCTTCAGGAGGTGGGGCTGAGCTGCACACTGCTGTGGTTTGACTGAATAGTTTTAAGCTGGATTGAATACACCTACATAATCTGTTCTGGGCATTACAATAAGAACCCATTTGCCACATCACTTGTAAAGTACATAGGGATTAAAAACAGAGTAAAAACTTGTGTTTCCTCTTCTCAGAGGTGTAGGAAACTTTACCACACATGCCAATGTATCTCTTCGCCTAGAAAGAGGGAATATAGTGCCTGAAAAATTCATTTAAAATCTGGGTCTCCTGGTTGCAGGAGATTTGCAGTACTAGATTTGATCTCAGTTGAATCCAGAATCTTTCTTTTTAAAAAATAAATTAATTTAAAGAATAAAAGTCATCCCTGGTAAGCAAACAGTATCCTGCCGCTGCTCTGCAGAATTGGTATTCCAGTCAGTGACCCTGCTACTAACTGCAGCAAAGTTGACAAAGATGTCAAATTTGTAGAGCACCCTGCGGGAGGCAGGGGGAGAGATTTCCATCTGAACTGTATGAGAGGTAGGAACACCACAGTTTTCATCATGCCCAACGCTGGGGAATGTGAATCCACCAGCATCCTATCAGACCCCTGTAGCAATTCAGCAGCATTGGCTGAACCTAAGATGTGAGATACAAAAGAGTTTACACATGGAAAACTAGCAGTTTGCTGCTGGTATTTCCATGGCCTCTCATCTAATACCTCTGATCTCACTAATAAAATATCTATAATCTTTATAATAAATCAAAGGACAAGCTAATAAAATGGCATAATGAGAGACAGCGTGAAACTTTGTAATACAGGCTTATTTTCTTCTAGTTCACTGATAAATGTGATGCTTGGAAAAAAATAAATTCCCATTAGTGTCCTACAGGCATGGACCCAAGCTTTCCACCTGCATAGAACATCAGTAATTATAAAAAAAATAAATACTAATACAAGTATTTTATTGGGCTCTTATTTGCTGCAACAATAGATTCAATTATTTTTAATGTCAAAAGCAGTAAGGGTCAAAACACATGACCTTATCTGTTGAAACTTCCTTTGAAATTCATGGGAGTTTTTTCCTGGGAGAGCACTGGAAGAAAGAGGGAGTCAGGCTGGCATTTAAGATTGAAAGGGGTTGCCCTTTTCTTGAGAGTTCCAAGTGCTAACATTTTATATCCATATCTTTATCAGACTGAAAGCTCTGATTATTTATTCAGTGATGAATACTTTAAAATATAGTGGGCAAAAAAAAAAGCCTTTTAGGTAAGAGGTAATGTTATTTTCTGACACCTGGTAATTGCATGAGATGAGATAGAAAATCTTTAATTTAATTGATTGAGGACCTTAACATTATGCTTCTTATATATGGTTCCTTTCAGCACATCAGTACTCATATTGTGATGTTTGAGCGTAACAAGTCCCTCGTCCTCAGTCTTTGTCATTTTATTGCCACTGACAAGTAGAAGGTTAAAAGGATGCATGTGTCATATACTTTATATGTTTATAGGTAATGTTGGTTAGATATCCCTGAAGTGACTGCAGAAAGGACCAAAGTGTGACATTGCCTTGATGCTGACTTAGTCATGAAGGTGAAAGTTATGGGTTTGATGCAGACTTCTAATGCCTTTGCCTTGCAGTTGGTCTGTCTGTGACCATCATCATTAGGTATGTTTTAGCAGCCAGAGGAGGTAGAAAAGATCACACTATGGGGCGATCTGTTGTTGCAGATGGTAAGCAGTAGATGAGCCCGCATCTGGGGTTTGATTTGAGCAACCTCTTATGCTGAAGGTGGAATATTAAGAAGGTTGTTCAGGACATGCACTGTGAGTGACAGATGGGCTCCATCTATGAACAAGCTCAATCTCAGAGCAAGCAGAAGAGAGACTATACTGTGTGAGGGACACCAGTGTACCACAGTGGGGCCAGAAACAAGTTAATTCTCACAGTAATCCTCCTCCTAAATAGAAGTGAAGCTTCCCCCAGCAAAGAGTATTTTTTCAATGTCAGGGTTGCCAATCATTTTACCACAGAGGTCTGATGAAAGTTCTTTGATGGATGCTGAAACTCCCACAGTACAATAGGAACACTCCTGACAGTGAAGTTTTATATATAGGGAGTTCAGCCACAATTATTCATGCTATATTCAAAACTACAGTGTACTTTTTTAAACTCACCTAAAATTTCTTTTTGCACAGAAAGTGTGGAAACGTTCACCACGAGGGTTGAGGGCCCCTCACGGCAGTGAGCAGTATGATAAATCTGACAAATCTAGGTTCAGGAACACAAATTTATAAGAGCAGTCTCACTTATGGCAGAAGAAGCCAGGAAGAAACAGTTAATTCTCTTTGCCCAAGCATGTTGTCTTGACTGGATGCAGCTGGGATGGTTCCAGCAGGCTGCACAAGGTTTTTAAAGCCACGCTAGGTTCTCTGGGAATCAGCAAAGCAGATAGCAAGAGAGTAAGCTCACTGTTTCCTCAGCCACACCTTTGCCATTGCTTTCAATACCTTGATCTTGTTCTGCTTGCCTTGATGTGAATTTGAAAACAGTTCCTGCATGTGTTGTAGTTTTATTTCAGTGCCATACACGTGGTGGTAAAGTGTCATTTCCTGGTGATGTTTTAGAGAATGAAGTGCTTATGAAATAAAGAAGCCTGAGGGAAGATAGGTTCTGGTCTTGAAATATTATTGAAGTTTTTTTATCACTGTATTCATCAAGACCCAACTGCTTGCAACCTTTCAGAAAAAAGTATTTCAGCTGCTTGCAGGGGTCTGAATAGAGGAAAATGTCTTATTTCACCATTTCCTGTTTCTGGTGACCTTCATTTTAAGGAATTGTTGTGTCCATCTTCTCCCATCCTTGCTTCCTGAGTTGCAGTGCTCAGGCAGATGGAAGGAGGAAGTGTGTAGTTGTACTTGGAGGAAACTGGTTGCAATGAGAAGAGGAAAGCGGGAGAAGGTGAGAAATTAAGGAGCGTAGAGAAAGCTCAGCTACATTAAGAGAGGGAAGGATTCAGCAATCTTTGGGTTAGGTACATAGGCACCCTGCAAAATGAGCAGAGCAGGTCCAGTGTCAAATGAAAGCTCCACAGCAGCTCTGTTGCCAGGTAGACTGATATCTGAAACAATCAGTAATACTAAAGAGAGAAAATGAAGTCTGTATTTCACACTTTCCTCCTAGGTACTTTGAAACCTCCCTTCACTCATGTCACACAGATCACCCCATATAAATACTTACAACTTTTTCTGCAGCGTGGTAAGGACAGATCCATCTTCCAGTGCCACAGCTCCAATCCCTAAAACCCATGAGTGATCTAACAAGACATGATGGTGATTTCCAAGCCTAGTGTTTGGGGCGCTTTCCTGAGAAGAGTGAAGACCCACTCCTGCTTCATTTGAAGCTTCATTTGCTTAGTGTGAAATTGTAGAGGGTGGTGTTCAGGAAGCCATCTCAAGGTGTAGAGCTGGGGAGTTTGAAAGTATAAAGACTGGGCCTGAACAACCTAAAGTGGGATATCAGAAGTGGCAAGAGGCAAATCAGTGTGACCCAGGCATCATCAGCTGAGTTTGGGAAGGTTGGGTTGGGGGACTAGGACTTTCAGGGCAGGTTCATGGATTGATCTGCTGTCTAAGGGTCTTAGAACTCTTAATAGTTGTCTGTACAGAGGATGACACACTTCTCTTCCTAGCAGTTACTCTGTTAAACTGGAACAGCTGAGGTCTCCACGCTGGATCTGAACACTGAAGCCCAGTACTGTAGACAGTGCCACAAGAGGCAGCATCTGGGTTTTTTCAGTTTACTTTTTAGGGAGTGAATACATGCTCTATGATTTGCTTTCACTCCTGCTGGAGCCAATTAAAGAAAATCAAGTGTGCTGAAACAAAATCCACTCATGCAGGCTTTAGCTGCCCCACTCCCAGAATATGCATTAAACCAGCCATTCATTTTATGCTCAAATGCTACATTTTTAACTTGCTAAGCCTCAGTGCTTCGGTTTTTCCATCCAGAGTTACTAAAAGAGTGCTCTAAAAAAATTCATATGTCAGGGTGTTTATATAAGTTAAGTCTCCCAGTCAACAGAGGGATTGCTTAAATTTGGTAACACAGGCAAGGACTTGCAATGTTTTTGACGAATAACAAAAAGAAAACAAAATGTGGTAAATCTGTGCAATTAGAGGAACTGGTATTCATAAACCATACCCAGATCATTTTATCCCTACTGCTGATTATTTTTAACTACAATAGGTAAATATTTTGAGCTTTACTTTCCAGAACATTCCAGTCAGTAGAAATTCAGTGATGTGTTGCCAGTGCTGCTCTTAAACCTTCCTACTGCCTTCTGTTTTGCCGGTGATTGCCTCTTTTGTTTTCTCATGTAAAACTCCTGGGCTGTTAAACTAGTCAGGGTAGCTATTTAGATGAGACCTTTGCTTGGGGAAGTGAAGATATGCAGCCTGCAAACATGCCTGTCCTCACCTCTGCCTGTACTTTTGGGCAGGTGTCCTTAAGTGAGGAGATTTTCAGTGCTTTTCCCAAGTACTTACCAGGTCGTTGAAATCTATCTGCAAAGGTCCTATGAAAGCAGTGGTTTTGTTTTGATTGTTGGCTAACAAGGATAACTGAGTTTTAAAGAGCTTTATGGCCCCATTCTCTTCTCCTGAATTTTATTTAATAAATACTGTAATCCCATGTGAAAGGTATTTATATTTCAGTTGCAATTCCTCCTGTGCTTACAGGCCAGACAGACTGTCTCTAGGTTTAGGTATGGACAGCTGAGGTTATTATGATTTTAATTCCTTCACTGTCTTATTCTGATGACTTACAAATGTAATTCTGAATCAGCATGGAGAAAGAGAGTGGGGTCAGCCCTGCAATGTAACTGAGCCTGAGGTTATCATGAAGCCTGAAATACCCCAAAGTCCTGTTCACATCGATGACGAAGCTTGTTTATTAATAAGAGTGTGTAGAACTCCCAGTGGTACTTTCAATGTGTGAAAGTGAGCAGGCAATATGGATGCTGGTCCCAGGCAGATATTTTTGCTGTGCTGGAGCAGCTCATAGAACATTAGCACATTGCTGAAAATAGCTGATCATTGCCAAGTTTTTGCAAGGAGAGAAATGGCACTGGTGCAAAACTTAGTCCCGACTTCAAAAAGGAGGTTCAGTTTTGTTAAAACCCAGTAATACAACCACTTTCCAGACTTATCAAGTGCTTCCTTGTTCACTGCTTTGTGTATGTTTATAAGGGAGGTGCTAATTGTCAGCCAGTGAAGAAAAGTGCCATTTTGCAGGAACTAGAACTGTTCATGAATGCACATTGACTTAAGAAAATATCTTTGTCTGAAGGAAATTCCAGAAAATCCACATATTATATTTCAGTCTTTTCTAGATTAATCTTAGAGGAGCTTTTACTCAAATTTACGTTTCCATTTAAAATTTGAACTAGATAGTAACAAGTATAGCTAAAAATCTGAATTCCAGATATAAAATGACCTGACAGACAGGAAAGCGTTTATTTTAAGTCTGCTGAAACACTACACTGCTTGAGCCCAAGGACTGAATAAAAAATTAAAATCTATTTCATAGAATTGTTTAGGTTGGAAAAGACCTTCAAGTTCATCAAGTTCAGCCGTTAACTTAACACTGCCAAGTCCACCGCTAAACCGTGTCCCTAAGTGCCACATCTACACATCTTTAAGTACCTCCAGGGCAGCCTGTTCCAATGCTTGACAACCCTTTCAAGTAAATATCCAATATATAATATCAAATTCCAATATCCAGTGTAAACCTCCCCATGCACAACTTGAGGCCATTTTCTCTTGTCCTTTTGCTTGTTAACTGGGAGAAGAGACCAACACCCACCTCACTACAACCTCCTTTCAGGTAGTTGTAGAGAGCAGTAAGACCTTTCCTGAGCCCTCTCTTCTCCAGACTAAACAACCCTCAGACTGAACAACCCCCAGACTTGTGCTCAAGACCCTTCACCAGCTTTGTCGCTATTTGCAGTTTTATTTTCGCTTTGGTCTAAAATTGCATACTTGATGTATTTTGGAAGTAAAAAAAATTATATCCTAGTTCTAAATGCCCATAGCTTCTTTCTTGCATGCACTAATATTTTCTTCATGTCTATTGTGAAGCTGTCCAGAAGTTGCACCAGAATTCATGGAAAATTATAGGACACATTTTTTAAAGTTTGTTCTTTTGCATTCCTATAGAGAGAGCAAAATTAGCATGTGTATTTGCTTGCTGCTGTGGAACCAGTGGTTGATAGGGCTTTGAGCAACTTGGTCTAGTGAAAGGTGTCACAGCCCATGGCAGGGGAGTTGGAACCAGATGATCTTTAAGTTCCCTTCCATCCAAACCATTCTAGGGTTATGGATCCACAGGGCTGTTTAAAGCCAGTGACTGTTTTCAACCTTGCAATTAGATGAAGAGTCCAAAGCTTATGATGGCAGAAGGCACTTCATAGCAAGGGAAAGCAGTGGGTGAAGAAGTTTGCTTCTTTAATGATGGAATTATAAAATTATCGGCCTTTTTTAGATTCGTTATTTTAAGTAGATTAAAAGAATTCAGATATGTTTGGAAGTTGCAGATCTGATTTGTACACAGGAGGCAGTTACAGCAGTTGTCTATTTTTATACTTGAGTGCCAAATAGAAGCTCCTGGCTCAAAAATGGGGGGTATAATCGCTTCCCTGGGAGCATGTATTCCACTACAGAGCATCATTGTGTCTTCCTGAGATCTGCTGCAGAACATTTGGGGGATTAAGAAGTGAACTCTTCTAAGCTGGACTGAAAAATGTGATTTGGGATTGTTCTAGCACTTTGCCAGCTCAGGTATGAATGTATGAGAAGAGGCCCTTAAATGTGTCCCTTCGTACAGGAAAGGGGTGTTTAATGAGGCTGTTTTGGTTTTGTGCTAATTACATTTCCAGCTGCTATGAAGATTGTATGAGGCCGCCCAGACTGTCATGATACAACATAACTCTGCAACAGTGTACTCCTGTTAAAATAATATAATAATACAATTAATTCATTAACAAATTTATAGCAAATTCTGAGGATTGAAAACTAGATGCGGTAGCATAAGCTTCTGTGTATCCTATGTATTAGAGAACAACATTCATTGGAGATGTTTTAAGAAGTATTTTACCAACGAATCAGCAATAATGGAATATGTGGTTGTGGGGAGAGAAAATGAGCATGTTTGGAAGAAGCTCCGTCTTGTGTGAAAAAGTGTTGTATATCCTCAGCTGCTGTTGCTGTGACTCATGACATACAGTCTTCATCAGACTGCATCCTTAAAGGTTATTTTAGAATGCTTTCATTTAAACCCAAAATGCGTTGAAGCTGCTTTTTATTTTTAGATTGCATTTGAAGCATGGAAATTAATTAGTATTTCTCAGACTGTTGGCTTTTTGTTCTTGGAGTTTTTATTGCCCTTTTTAAAGATGGGGGGGGGGGGAAACAGCAGCGTTTACCAGTGGCTTGGAGCCATGGGGCATCTGGTCTGGGATGAGATCAAAGACTTATCAAAGACAACAGCAGGCAGCTGTAGTGCCAGGATATCCCAGTGACCCAAAAACACTTCAGGTCTTTTCCAGCNGGCATGGAGCCATGAGGCATCTGGTCTGGGATGAGATCAAAGACTTATCAAAGACAACAGCAGGCAGCTGTAGTGCCAGGATATCCCAGTGACCCAAAAACACTTCAGGTCTTTTCCAGCAGGATGCTGGCTGGTCACAGGGTCCTGCTTTTAAGTAACTCATGCCCCAGGTAATTTTTCTTATTCCATCAAAGCAGCAGCCATTGAATACTGCTGTGCAAATTTGTCATCCATCAGTAATTGGATGTTGTGCAGGTACACGTCTTTGAGACTTGGCAGAGTCCAACAGATTTGGACTGCATAGGCTAGGTGCTTCAGCTGGGGAAATCTGCTCAGTGATTCCAGCAGTTTCTCCATACTTTGGTCAGAGATGAATATGGTCTTTTCGCTCCCAGAGCAACAGATGAAAACCTCCCTTGGCTTTTAGAGACTGCTGCTGGGTAGTTTCCAAAGGCGGTATTTGTTAGATGTGTTCACTCAGAAGTGCTGTTGAGGAAGTTTTATTCCTAGAATACTGTTTTGGTCTCACTCGGTATTTCCCACACAGGGGAAATGAAGCAGGAATCCCTGAGGCCAGCATGGTGCTACCTGGAGTGAGCCCTGCTCTATCAGTGACCTGATTGACATCTAACCCATGTTGTGTTTAGGAAATGGGTTGGTATTGTAATGCAAGCATGCAGTTCAGTGACTCTAATCTAATGGGATTTTTTAATCAAAATAGCTGCCCTTTATTTCCATGTCTGTGAACTGCATTAAAAAGGTACACAGAGCTAAATGTATAGGGTATTGGCAGCAGGGATGAGAATACAAGGTCCTCAGGGATCTGAAACATGGATGGCAGTTACCCAGTAAAAAGCATTAGCTTCATGAGCTCTTTCCAGGGGCTAGTATGTTGAGGAATAATAAATAGTTGCTAGAAAGAGAAGCTGAATTAAATTACCCTGTGTATAGAGGTTTTAATAGGAAAAATCAGATAATGAATTGGGAACCAAAGATAGCTTGATGAAGAACAGTTTCTTAGAAATCTTGGTCTAAGTCTTGTTTGATACAAGGGCTTGTTTATACATTGCAACTTGAATTATTTAAACTATAAATATGAAACAGATCAGTTATATCACCATAACCCCTTGGGTGGATATTTATTCAGTTCATAAGCTCATTATTTTATTTTAATTGATTAAGGCCATTCAGTTCTGAATTAAAATGTCCATGCAAATGTTTAATGTGGCATTGGTGATCCTCCTTGAATTGCTTAATTCAGATTGCTTTTCTCGAATGCCCATGTAAATAGCCACAGGAGCTAATGTGCAGGAAGGAATCAAGTAACTACAACAAGAGATGAGATCTAGAGGCTCTGGTTGGTGAGAGCTGATTTGATTACTTGGACTGACCCAAGGGACTACGCAGAAGAAGTCCAAGATGGTGATTAGAGCATTTAATAAAGAGAGAAAGATGTTGCACAACCTTCCAAATTTGCTGGTAACTCATCCAGTCTTGTTGTGAACAGCAGCTATAGATTATTACATTCTAAGTGTTGTAGGACTTAGGTGCAATTTCATCAAGTCTCTTTTTTTGTTTGTTTCTTTGTTTGGTCTGTCCATGTGTAGGATTTCTTCAGAACTGCAGCTTATTAAGTAAGGTCATTCAGAGAGAATCTTGGATTCAAGTAGCAAAAAGCATTATTAAAAACCCCATGTGGCTGTAGAAAAAAGTCTTGGAAAACAAAAGCAGGGGGGAAATCTCAGATTCTTGTTAGAAATTAAACTTACAATTTTAAAGCAACTTACAGATATTCTGAATATTTATAATTTGCTTTATTGATATCAGTTACATTTTCAGACTAATGTTTCAGTTTGATAGTATGTTGTCTGTATAAAAAAGATAGGAGTAGTTAAAAATAAGACTTTTTTTGGTTTCCATTTATTTGTATAGGCCAAAGATCTAATACTTTGTAATTACAAAGCTATGGTTGTTAACTGCATCTGGGTTGTTTATTAGCTACAGGATGTCCCACACTTTTAGATAAAACTAGTGGTGGACTAGATGGATGACACTGAGCATCACTCACTATTCCTTTTGTCCTTGCTGGAGTAGCAGGTATATGTATCTAGGCCAGAAAATGAAGTATCTCAGTCTCTCTTACTTTTCAGCTGAATATGTACATGTAGATTTTTGAAGGAACGGAGTTCAGTTCCTTATAAAAATGTTTTGATTTGATAATTAACACTTTTGGTCCTTTATATCTTCAGAACTCTATATGAGTCTCGCCAAGATAATCAAGCAATCACAAACAATTCTGTTTATCAAAACAGGCTGTAAAAGTCATCCCTTTTCTGTGGCAAATCATGCTTTTTCAAACTAATCAACAGCATTAGTTGCCTATTTTAAAGGAAAAGTTATTAGGGAATTTGTTTGCCAATAGCTACTGCTTAAGCTGTAAACACCAATCCCTCACCTCTCTGTGTTTTGCAGGAAGCTTATGGTTTCCTTGTGCTCTTCATTAATTCCTTAGTTAAAAGTAACATGGGGCTGACAGCTGAATGTGCATAGATAAGCAGAACTCTGAAGAAGGTCCAGAGAAAGCCAGATATGCTTATGCCTGAAGGCAGTGACATGTATTTGTGCTGAAAATGGTTCAAAATAGGTTTTACTTTCTTCCTGCTGAAGCTGATGAATTCTTTCCCTGTCTTCACTGGGTGCAGGGTATTTGGCAGGCAGCTGCTGAATACCAAAAGCCTTTGCTCATACAGATAGGCCACAAAGGCTTCTGCCAGCTGCACAATCTCCCTTCTAAGGTGATTTGTTTTCCAAAACAGACCATGGGATTGGTGCGTGCTCAGCTCTTTGCACTAGTAAGCAATGCATCTGCAGGCCAAAAAGTTTCTAGGATGTGCATATGTATCCAAAATGCACCTCTGCAGCCTTTTAAATTTAAGTTGTACCTGAAGACACTTTGGAGCCATGAATTTTCTATCGCCATCATCAAGAATCAATACTGCATTTACACTCCCGTGCTGGCACTTACATTTTCAAAACTGTACATGTACTTCTAATAGCCTGTGTGCTTTATGGACCTGATCAAAAGCCCCATAAAAGTGATTGCTGGATTCTCTGCTTTTCATGGCCATAGGATCAAGCTTATATTAAGTAGTCATAGTAGTATTCCTCCCAATTTCATATCTAGTGAGAAAATATGCAATAGGTAGATTAAACATCTGTTAAAAAAAAAAGATGTAATTGGTTGTGAGTAAAATATTCATATGGCAAGTGGACTAAAGTTCAGATATGCCTGAGTGGCAGTGTTTTTTCTCACCAGCTAGTGGCTTCTTGAACATCATCTCCTATGGAGGATTTTAGTTTATATTGTGTGGGAAAAACAACTGGATAATTCCATGAGCAACTTTATTAAACCAAATTTTGTATGGATTGCTTCTTCCAGGTCCTTTTGCTGTTTAATCATGAGCTTAACAATGGCAATTTGGATTAATTTTCTCTAACCAGCCTCCCAGTTTCTCTGGACTTTAGAAACATAGCAAATTTATGGTCTTTTGTCCTGCCACCAAAGTTGGAAACAGGTTGTAAAAGTTGTCAGCTAGGGCAGAGAAAGGCAAGAAAGCCAGTACTGCTGGTAGAAATAAGCAGAAAGGGATGGGTGAAAATAGTCATTGGATTGGCTGTTCTGGTTTAGACTGGGCAATTTGTTTGGAAGAGCACCTGGCATCCTTTTACAACCTCAGTCTTGACTCCAAAATGTGTGGAACACCACTCCCCAAGTGTATTTCTGTAAGGGTAGCAAGAATCAGGAGAGGGAACATCTGAGAAATTGTGTATGGAAGTAATTTGGGATTTTATGATCCACAACAAATCCTTGTGTCTCCTCGCTCTTCCATTTGCTTTGTAAAGAGGGAGGTTGGAAGGAGAAGGTGTAATTAACATAGCATTATTGGAGGACAGGAATTAGCATTAGTAAAATTTAACAAAGATTGTATTTGCTTGTAACTAATTGTATAATAGTTGTGGTTTTTTCACAAAAGCAGTTGAGAATGCAAGAAGCTTTTCCCCCATTTATTTTAAATTGAAAAACTTTCATTAGCTGCACTGCAGAAAGATCCCCATGCTACAGTGGGATATAGGGGAGGGTAACAAGTCAAAGCAGGCAGGGAAAAGAAAAGGCAGAGTCATTGCAGCAACTTCTCAAAGTGCAGCGGCAAACCCGAGTCCATAACATGTTGATCATTTCAGTGCTTCTTGCACCATGATGGAGTACTGTGCCACTCCCGTGAATGAGTTAGGACATATTTTCCCAAGCCCCTTGGTGTTAGACAGGGCATGAAAGGCACTCTGCGAGCATTTGTGGGGTTTGGATCAGACCCCTGGGAGAGAAGATGGTTTCTCTGCAGACAAACAAATGCAGAAGTGTGGGAATTTCATGTGTTCCCTATGTGTCCCCCAAGAAAGCAGGAATCA
Source organism: Agapornis roseicollis (assembly GCA_002631895.1). NCBI lineage: Eukaryota > Metazoa > Chordata > Aves > Psittaciformes > Psittacidae > Agapornis > Agapornis roseicollis. The sequence goes on from NDXB01013959.1 coordinate 14,141, forward strand.
GACAGGGTGGAACAGAGGCACAACAGCAGCTCAATCATTTTCTCTCATTTTTCAGTTGATTTGTGCAGAGATTTGTACAGGGGCTGTGTAACAGCACCTGTAACTGTTTTTGTGATGCCTTTTGCTTACTGACATGTGACAATGCTTTCCTTCAGTCTTCTCGGTAGCTTTCTTTAGGGGTCAGGCTTTGGCCATCCTCATCCAGGCCCAATATCTTGGAATATTATTATTTGTAGAGTTTTACGGTTTAGCCAGGAAGAGCACAAAATCTGTCAAGATCTAAGAATTTCAAATCTACAAATAGTTGATATTTCACAATACTTGATCCTAATAGGTCACAAACCTCAGTAATTACTCTTTGGAGCATGTCTCATTCAGCCCTTGAATTAATAATACTGGAAATGCTATGGGTGCCCTAATTAGCTTGGAATGAACAACGTCAAAGGCAAAGGCTACCTTGGTTGTAGAACAAATAACCGATCTACTTGTTTTTTCACAAGGCAGATGGATGCCTACTATAAGCCCTGCCAGTTGTGTATCCCCTACTGCTGCCGAACTGTATGTTCTCTGATGATGATCCAGTAACTGAAGGACTCTCTAAATCTTTTCAGGCTTTGATTTACTTACTAATTAGAAGATAATTATTATAACTTATCTCTGTAATCTCATGCAGCTTTTGCAGCAGCTACTTTTTTTCCCTCTGAGAGCGGGACAATTAATGTATGAACTGGTAGATGACCACCATTGTCAGGAAGGCATGTGATGTGATGGCCTCAGTCCATCCTAGAAGGGAGCTCAGTGCTGTGGAGAAAGGTTTTCTTCTGCCATGATGGGATCATTCACTGCAGTGTGCACTGGCCTCTGCCAGGATCTGGTCCATGTTGCATCTGTCTATCTGCAGAAACAGAGTAAGATCAGAGTCCCTACTGCATGTGCTTACAGTATTCTTGGTGTACGTATACATCGTTAAACAGCATGCCTCTTTATAATTCACAGAACTCTGATCAGGGCAAAAGTGAAGATTATTACAGAAGATTCATGTATACTGGTTTATAATTTAAAAGAATTAAATCAGCAACAGATGCTCTTCATAATTACTGATGGATCTAACCTGACCCTACAGTCAGTCAGGCATCCGTTGTTGATCTCTGTAGGTCATTGTTGATCTTTGACAGAACTCTGTCATCTGGGCAGCACTGATGCAGGAGCTCTAGCACATGTACTCATCCCTTGTAATAACCAAGTCCGTATGCTATCTTTTATTTAGATGCTATCTTTACGCCCCAGAAAGCTTGTAGTTTAGAATGGCTGCCTCTAAATATTGATGCTGATTTTTTGCATCTGAATCTGCAAAGGCATTGTGCTGAAATGAGAAGCCAATGATGCTGTGGTATTTCTGGCATTAATGTGCAGACAACATTCCTGCAGGCTAAAATGCACTGCAAGTAGCTGACATAAACAATCAAAATCCCCCCCATTTGCTAGTCTAGCAGATCAGTCCATTTTCTGATTTCACAGCAAGGGTTGTGAGACTGGCTTAACTGCCATCGTTTGAGTGACTGCACTTAGAACATTCAAGTCTTAGCTGTGTCATTCATAGTATCACATCTTCTGAACTAACACAGCTGAGGCTGCTATTGATGCCACTGAATTAACAAGTTTAATGCTAACTCACATTTTGGTCAGGATGTCTTAGTTAGGATTCCTGCATCTGTTGAGAGGGAGTTAGCTGAGCTCCTTTTGAAGGTCATGAGCCAGTCCCCCACCACTACCACCCATCAGTTGCAAACCATTGACAGCATCCAATGGACTATCTCATGTGCTGACACCTGAACCTTGGTTTCCAGACGACCAGAATTCCTGCTGTCAGTGAAGAGTTAGCAATTTTGCGATTTTTTCTTCGTTTTCTGGCATTGGTTCATTTGCTGAATTGAGCTGGCTCTGAGCTCTTTAGGACAGTCATGATATCTTCCTCATGGGAACCTGATGATCAAAATGACCACTGAGAAAAAGAAGTTGTATTTGACCAGGATCTACTGGATTTATCTCTGGAATTATGTTCCCTGAGGGAGAGAGTGGCTATTGCCTGTGGTATGTGTTGTCTTGGTAACATGTGATGGGAAGTACTGCATGTATTTGAGCACCCTTAATAACTCTGTGCTGCAATATGAGTTATATTGGTTTGATTTCTTTCCTTGCATCCCTAGAAGGGGAGATCATAAAAGTGAACATTGCAAATATACAGGATAGAAAAGCCACAGGGGAAAAAGCAGAGATGCTCTCCTTCTGTGCTAATTGAAAATATGCCAAATCATAGTTCCCTGCACAGATAAACGGAAGAAACAGAAGACAGGCTTTTGATTGCACTATCTAATAAAACCCAACCATATTTCCAGAAGAGCAGAGCTCTCTTTTAGCCACTGTTAGAGCAAATGTGGTCCAGTATGCACGTTATGAATAGATTGGTGTGCATCCTTGGTCTGAAACTCCCTGTAGATTGAAATGAACAAAGCAATAGCTATTCCAAGCACATGAGTTAAGGTATGTTCTAAGCGAAGTACTTTTGCTTCTAATAATGTCTCTTCTGCTACAGAAAAGCTGGATAAAAAAAAAAAAAGGGCTAATATTCAGGAGTCCTAGATCCATATTATAGTTAATTTGTAGCAAATAGGGTAGAGTCTTCCTATTCATGTAACACCTGCAAGTTCTGTACAACCTTTATTGTATACATGCTTATGTCCTACTTCTTTTCCCTAGAATGTATATACATGTCTAAGTGCTGTCCCTCATTACATTGCCTCCCCGCAGGGGCTGATGTAGGGCATTTTTTTTGTCTGTTAAACTTGGTGGTAAAATCCCATCACCTTCAGTGACAACAGGCCTGACTCTATGCAAAAATGCAGTGAAGGCAGGAGGCTTTTTGCTGCATATTTAGGGCACTCCAGTCAGTAAGAAGACCATTTTAAGTAATGCTCTCAAGGAAAGAAGAACACAAAATACACTCATTAGAGGAGATAACTGTGGAACAAAATTATGTTGTTGAATAACAAAGGGGAAATTGTTTACAAAATGCTGATTTCTGGGTCATGATTTGCTTAATTTTTCCTCTTGCGCTTTGCTTGAATAATGAAAATGCATTGGTCCCATTAGTATCCAGAAGATCTTTAGTCATTTCCATTTGTTAGTTGCTCATGTGAGTGTTTCCTAAAGTCTTTTGAAGTGGCAGTACCTCTGTGTAGGAAAAGTCTCAAGAGCCACCTCTCATCTTGTTCCTGACTCTGTGGCATCCCCATGGTAATCGAGCCAACTGCTTATGTGGAGAAGTAATATGAGGAAACCACTGAGGCAATTTTAGCTGTCTCTTAATGAAATGTAACAGCTGGAAATCAGGAAGAGCATGGGCATCATGGGACCAATCAGCCCTCTGTAGAGAAGCAGCAAGTGCTGTGTAAACTATAATCAGAATGTCTCTGATGAGAGCAGCACTGTACTGAGTGGGTAGCTAATACTATGGTGGAATGCTTAAATCCAAACACCACTTTAATTAAATTTCACTAAGTATTAGGATAGGAAATATAAACTAAGCAGTCAACAAGATTTTTCAAAAATGGTCAACTACCTGGCTGATGTGAGCACACTGACCTGTGTCTTCTTGCCTTCTGCCTGAGATCATTTTCATGCCTTAGGATATCTTCTGCAGCCAGAGGTCCACCGTATTTTACTAAAACCTGGGCTGTTTTCCATTGTTTCAATACTGTCTGCTTTGAGATTGCTCAAGGTGTACTCCTGGAGGATTTTGTTTCATTTTTCTATACTCTGTATCATTGGAAATTTTTAAGTCGGGTAACAGCTTCCTCAACACAATGCAAGTCTAAGTCTCCACTTCTTCCTACCAGAGGTGTCCCAGACAAATGTCAGTAGTATCATGTTTGCTGCAGGAATTGACTGCAGAAGACAGCCTTACCCATGGCAGAAACAGAGCATGCACAAGATACATGGAGTGGATCATCACTCGCATTTCAGCCCTTTTCCATCAGCTAAAATGCCTACAGAAGTCCTGGGTCTGCCTAGGGAATAACTCCCACAGTGAAGAAACTGTAAGAGACAACCAACAGGGTCCTGTCTCCAAAGCTGTGCTCATAAGCACTTGCCTTTGGGTATCTCAGGCAGGCCAGGCTATTACTAAGTCAGGCTCTTGGTTCACAGTGTTTTGTCAGCTTGTCTTCTGTCCTGCAGACCAGCAGACAGGCTAGGAGAAGATAAAGAAAGCACAGACTACCTGAAAGTCATGCAAGCCACACGGCAGTGCTAGGCTGAGATTTCACTTATGTTATTTTGCAGTGTTTTATTGAAGTTATGTGATATTTCCCATTTTTTTAAATACTTAGCACCAGTGCCATCTGGATATCACAAAGCAACAAATAACAATTGACTTTTGCTCGCATAAGATCAAGTTGAACATCACTTTTCACCTTTATTGTAAATATCTCTATTCAAATTTTGCTTGCAATTATGTCTAGGTATTTTCCATTAAATCCATCAGGTTGGGTAACACTGGTGGTGTAAACATAAGCATAAATTTTGCCCCAGACTGCCTTCTTCTTCCAGTCCCTTTTAATCTGTTCAGTTACATGTCTTAATTGTCAAGCTAAATTGAACTGAACCTATGCTTAGTTCTTGAAGGTCAGAAGCATGGGCCAAACAATATACTACTTATAAATGAGGAACAAAGGTGGAAGCTTAATTGAGATGGTGGGAAGAGAAACAAGGCATGGATAGGTATCTAATGTATTTATTGCATACTCTCACATGCTCACATGCACTCATTCTTACTTTCCTCTTTCTAGTTTTAAAAACCTTGTCAAAACCCATATACTGACAATCTGTAGCACATAAATTATATTTGTGTGGCACATACTAGGTGTGGACTGATGTAAGCAATTATTCTCTGAGGTTAAGTGTATTAAGAAACATGTAATCTCTTAACTTAGGGAGTGAAACATCCAAAGCAGCTTATTCAATTTATGTATGTACATGTATCTTGATCATAGCTGGAACAAGCCAGACAGGCATAAAATGGTGCATGTTCTAGTTCTTACTGTATGTGGTTTATTTGAATTTGATATTTTTGCTATAAAATTTAAAAGCTGTACCAGTTCTTGCCCATTTGTAAACATTTTTAGCCTTGGTTATGTAAACAGATGCATATTTTATATTACTTTTAAATTAAATTTATAGTTTGAATGACCCTGAGTAGAAGTAAAGGCAGTGGAGCATGTAATAATATCAGGTTTGTTTTCATCTACCTCTGAAATGAGATGTGAGTAATTTAAGGTCTTTTTTCTTATTTGATGATTGCTCCCAAATAATATACACCATGAGAAGTAAAATATTTTACTAGATGTGCAAGGTTCCTAGTGATATAAAATACCTGTGATAAGAATAACAAGATGTAAAGTGATTATGTAGTATCTGGGCACTTTTAAGAAAGCACTGATTCTTCCAGTTTCCTGATATTTCAGTGTATGATTCAGCAGTGATATCATGTTTTCTCCAGCTTTATATTAATGTGCACAGGTATATGTTTGTTCCTCCTCTCTAGGATTGTCAGAGCCCATCAAGACTTTCAGATGCATAATTCCTACTGGAATTAGTTGCAACTGAAATTCTTAGTGGTCAGGAAACTAAAGAGAAGTGAGAATTTTCACCATAATTCCTGATTTTTTTTTTGTATCTGGATGTTGTTTCACACTTCACTCTTCACAGGTCCCCAGCACGCTCCCAGTGTGAGTGCCAGAGTGAATTGTGAGTGAAGTGTCAGAGCAATGCAGATTCATTGTGTTGTGAATGACTTCAGACCTTCAGGCAGGTGGAACTGCACAAACTGATTCTGACACAGTACCTTGTCAGACTTGCACACTGTTTTAACCTCAAGGAGGCTTCATAATGTGAAGCAGCACGGTGGAAATGGAGGAAATCCATGAGAAAGAGTGAGTATAAAAAGCCAGGCAGGCACCATTTTCAGTACTGCTAGCACCAGTCTGTTACCAAGACAGAAAAGAAACTCTCACCCTGAATCCTGATAAACCAATTTTAGTTTAGCATCTTGAATGTTTTGATAATGTGGACATGTTTACAGGTCCGCTTCTGCTGGCTACTGTGTGCTGCTTACAGCAGTGGGCCAGTTTGAAGAGATTCTGTTTGCAGTGAAGTTCTGGCTATCTAAACCTGTTCCTGGTGACCCCAAGGCTGGGAACAATTTAGCAGTCTGCCATTGTTAAAGTGAGCACAGAGATAGGCAGGATTTCAGGAGCTGCCAACCCTTTGACAATTTTAACATTCAGACTGCCTTCCTGTTTGAAAACAGCAGGTCTTTAAAAGTATATCCCTATGGGTTTTGTGGCATCAGTTTTACAGGTATATAATTCAGGTGTGATTAATTGTATCACTTTGGTGTTAATGAAAGGCTTTTGAAATTCTTGGAGAGTTCTGGTCAAAGTTATGTGTGTACCAGATGTACCTGAACCTTAGTCAAATGTATTAAGATGAGACAAGGTAAATTTGATGCTCCATCAGAAAATTCATCATGATTTTTCTGAGTTGGATTTATCACAGCACTAGCAGAACAGTTCCAGACTTTCATACGTTTTAACACTGATCTTATATTTGTTGTGTCCTTTCCATACTCTGTTCTGCTTACTTACAGGAGAGTAAAGTGGAAATACTATCTGTATTTACATCTTTGTGTCCCACTGGAGGCTGAAGGGATTGCTGTGGTGTACTTAGAGCCGTATCGGACCAACAATGGCTGTAATACCATCTGCTAACTAGAGGATTTGGCAAAATAATTGCAATCCTTTACTTATATTAGAAAGTACTCTCAGTAGAATTTGTGATGCTTCTTCAGCTTGGGGGAGTATACAGAAAGCTTGCATAAGGACAGGCAAATAACTGCTTATTAACAAAACAGGCTGGCATCAGAAAGACAAATGCCACAGTTCTTTGTAAGAAAAAAAAGTAAAACATTCTTCTCACCTGGGACAGGTGGTTCTCTCCATTTCTCTTCCTGCCCATCTGTATATATGCACATCTCACAACTCACGCTTGTTAAGTGTGTCCTGGTTTCAGCTGAGATAGAGTTAATGTTCCTCTTATTTTCATATTAGTCAGTAGTATTCCACAGCACAGCAGCAGTAGGGTTCTTTGAGAAAAGGACAAAATATATTATTGCAGCATTTTATGAAGAACAGCAGGAGATCACGAACCACTTAAATTTCCTTGCCACAGAAACACAATTATGTATTTATAAAGATTAATTTTTAATAATGCTGTTAGCTACAAATGTGCTTTGATCACATGTTTAGGTACAAATATTCCTTGAACTCTGGTGAAGTTCACATCAGAATTCAGAACAATTAAATATGTACAATATTTCAACTAGGTCTGGAATGTACAAAAACGCTGGATATTCAGTTATGCATGATTGAATATTATTGGAACTTTTGGTGCTTGTGTTACGTTGCTTTTGATGTATAGCTGGGATAATGCTGATATTGCAAAGAAAATTGTGGTCCTATCACTTTCATTAAGTGAGTAACTCATGACAGTGCAGAAGTGGTATCGAACAAACCAGAAAAACAAATACTCATAAATTCGTATATTGGGCATTGCATTATCCATCTAAGGATATTCTCAGATGAAAGCATTATAATCTGGGGACTGAAAACCAAAGAGCAGTACCAGAATTGGACTTTGTAATATCTTCATCTAAGCTTCTGGAAGCTGATGTTCATTTGCATATTAAAACTGTTCTGAATCTTCTGTGGGGGAAACTACCATGAAATTAAGAGGCAGAAGCAGCAGCCTTGCAGAACTTGCCTTTCCCAAAGAATAAATTAACTGGGAAAACTGTTGCAATCAGTGGACATTGCTCCCTCCTGCTGTTCATTTTCAAGTGAAAATCCTCTGTGGGAACTTTTCATTAATGAAGTCTCATGCTTCAGATGTCTTTCCTCCTTAGAAAGGATGGTTTGGGATGGGCAGTCTGGCTCAAGTCACTGGCTTTTTTCAGAGGCTTCTCATAAGAGTTTGAACAAGTCACATTCAGTAGCAGCTGTCCACTGCACGCAGCTGCTATGGTTGAAGCCATAAAGATAAGTGTATTCTCTGTATATGGGTTAATTTTTTCCATGTAGTATTTTCATAGGTACAAAATATGTGTAATACTAGGCATTTCTCAAACAGGATACCTCAGAACCAAGCTATTGGGAGAGCTCAGAGACGTAAATGGAGCAAAGGTGGAGGGTGAGAAGCTTTTCTGCTCTGAGGAAGAACTTTACATCCAATCTCATCAATGGGTTTGACATTATTTTGGTGTTACAAATGGCATAGGAACTCACTTGACTGGCTTATGAGAGACTGACACAGTGTAGCCTGTAGACTTGAGAGTTTTGTACAGAACATGCTGTCAGTTGGCTGCCGTTTCCAAGACTGCACAATGTTACTGCAACTCGGATTAAAAAAAACATGATGATGTTTATGTTGCAAGTTGCACTCTGTAAGGTAGACAGGACTAATACCAATATGGAATGAAGAGGCTTCAGAAGTTCTAATGTAAGATCCTCTCAAGTCTTGCTAAATTTGTCAGATCTTGTCTATATGGTAGGTGCCTCAGTATGTGCTTTAGTTGGGCAAACGATGTCAGTCAACTTCTATGTTATGAAGAGGCAATTGCTTTTAGTGTTTTATTTTAGCTTTAATAATCATACTGTTATTTGTTAGAAAGCACATGGCTGACCATACCAGAATATGTGATCTTTCCATATATTTTTGGGATAAATTTTGTACCTGCAGTTATTTTGCTGAACACAGTGAATCCCATAGTGGTAACATGGATTTAAAGTAAAGCAAGTACTTCAGAAAATGCTGTCTGCTGCTCAGTATTGTTTCTAAAACTTCTACCTCTGCTTTGCTACTTCCTCAGCACAGCTGGCTGGGCTCCCTGACTTTGCCCATGTGTATCATTATATTCTGTTATATGAAAGCACTGGAAAACTCAAATTCAGGTGCCCCATTCTGATTCCTCTGAGGGGGCTGAAGCATTAAACTGTTCATTGCAAATGCCATCTAAGCCTCTCTTGTTCAACTCCCTTTAAGTAATTTATAGTGAGCAGACAATAAAGAGCACCTCATGTCATAGATGCCCATCCTTTAGTATATTTTCCTACTACCATATTTTCCCAAAGCAGAAGCATAAGCATTTCAGCATTAAAATTTAGCATACCTATCTTTCATAAATACTAGTCTGGAAAAACATCTCTGAATTTAATTTTGAATTTATTTCAGTCATACATGCCTATTGGCATTTTCTTTTCACAAAAATTTACACAGTCAGGTTTCACTCACGTGATTACCCTTAAAAATTACAGTTAGGTGTTGATACGTAGATACGGGGAGAGGTGTTTGAAGTAACATAAATGGATACGGTTTACCAAATCCTGTCACCAGAACCTTAGCCTGGCTAAACAAAAATCTGATCCCCATCTAAAATAATGGAGGTCATTTGAAACAAAATTAGGTGTTAACTGTATATTAGCAACATAATTCATAGCTCAGCCTCATTTTTGGAACAGCCCCTTTGCTAATGACTGTGTGATCCAACAGCATTTGGCTGGTGAGACCAACCACAGCTGACTTACACCAGCAGAGGCTGTCCAAAATATATATGCACTACTCTGGGTTAACTCTTCTGTGATTTACCTGAATAGAGAATGTAGACAGTGGTGAAATGGGGGAGATTGATTGAGCTGAAAGCACAGCAATTCAAGGATGCTAGACTGCTTCTGTAAATTTATTAAAAAATGAGTGTGCATATTTTGTTTGCTATATTTGAATATATAGGAAATGCATGTAAGCTGTAGAAATAACTTACAGTGGCATGACTTTATAAATCACTGGAGATATTTTTATAGCCATTTTCTAGATACATTTTCTTCTTCAGGTTGATAAGTGTACAGCTTTCTGTATTTCAGCAGTGCTCAGCACGGAATATAGCTCTTGAGAAACTCTTCATCTTAACAAGATTTATCTTGTGCAGATGAAATTCAGCTAGGAAATCTCCCTCAGGTGGCTACAGTAGTCATTAATATTGTTAGTATATAAAGGAGCCTAGGAGAGCAGTAGATGGGAAGAGCAGTCAAAGCCAGAACTGGGACTCTACTAGTGGCAAATGGAGGGTGGTACACACCCCATGCCACCTCCTGTGTTGTCTGAAATCTCACCTTCCTCTTAAGCTGTGCTCAGTTATTCTCATGCATGAGGAAAAGGCTGTGGTCTAAAGTGTATTTGTTTCCAGGCTGGGCTCCAGTCAACAGATGCTACCCACACCCATACAAAACCATAAGAGGGCTCTTTCACCTGTCATTTCCCTCTCTTTCTGCAGGCTTTTCACTGTCTTTCATTGAAAAGCCCAAAGGCTTTTCCTCACAGTTACACAACTGCTCAGATTTGTGGCTGCAGTTCAGTTCTGGCAGAAATTGTAGCAAAGGGTGGGACTTATTTCTGGGGCTTTTTCACCATTGTACTTTGAAGTTGATTAAAGTTGGAGTGATGACTAAGCAGCTGGGCTGGGAATCAGAAAACGCTGTTATGCTCTGAGCTCTGCTGCTAGTCTGCTGTTCAATGCAGAGTGCCTCTTCATTTCTGCAGATCTCCATGCGTGTGGCCTGCCTGGGATAGGCAGCACTGCTTTACCATGTTGATTATCAACGGGGTATCAACCTAGGACTGCACACTTATTGCTTCCAATGTCATGTATTATATCTGGAGATTGCCACGCCTCTCTGCAAAGCAGGTTCCTCATCCCCAGCCTTCACCTTGTCCTTTCTGACCTTGCAGGACTTCTTAAGTAAACCTTGTTCCAATGAACATTAAAGTAAGCCTTCACCCAGTGATTTCAACCTGCCCTACAACTGAAAACAGCCAGGTAACCTGCCCTGTCAAAACTGCAAAACCTGATCAGGCTCTGTTGAAGCTGGTCAAGCTCTGGTTAAGTTGCTCAGTCACTGAGCAACAATTTGAAGGCCCAAGGGCTTCTCTATGCTGGAATTAGTATTGGTAAAGAAACTAGCTATAGGCAGCTGGCTATAAAAAATGTAAAGAACGTGCCTGTTAAATCACAAGTTATTTCTACTTGGTCCCATTTGTAGCTAATTTAAATAGAGAGGTTTTTTGAACTGAGAATATATGTCAAAATATAAGTATAAAATGAGTTAAGGCTAACATATTTGGCATTATGATGTTCATTGCTTGAGCCCTAAACAGAAAAGAGGAGAAGCACACATGCTCTGGGAACTTTGTCAGCAAAAAACCTTAGTTGATTTCTCCCAGCCTGGTTTTACTAGAAGGCATATGAAATCAAGCAGATTTCTTGTAACAGCCTAGTTATGCTGTTTAGGAGTCTATCCTCTATCACTGAAATGGGTTTAATGTGATTAAATGAAGACAGTCATCTGCAACCCACCTCTATCTTTTTGTATGCCTGCTAAATCTTACATAGAGATGACTTTTATTTCCTGTGATCCCATAACAGCAAAATAAATTGACAGTGCTCTCAGGTAATCACAAAAGATAAAATAAATAAAATAAACCCACTGTTCAATATGTTCATCATGTAAAATAGACTTGGCTTTCAAATTCAGATTTTCAGACTCCATTCTTGTCTAGCATCTGACAAGAATGAGACTCCAATTTCATTTTAACTCTGAATTCAGGCCAGGCAATTGCTTCCTCCATCCTGAGATCGGCAACAGGAGGTAGTTATAAAGAAAATGATCAGATGGAAGGGTAAAAGCACAAAAAGAAATTGGAACTTTTTTAAGTATTGATCTTATGTAGAGAAGTTGTGTTTACTGTAGCTTGAAGCTTTCCTTTCTCTAAAAATAACATTAATATTATAGGCACTGGTTGTGACAGCAGGGATCAGAATGCCTACAAGGATGTGACCTGCAGAAATACATGGTAAAAAAATAATGTTTTGAAAATCCTTACTTCTTTTATTGTAATGGCTCACATTCCTTAGCTGCCTGATTGGAGAACCAGGAAGGCATGTGAGTGATTTTCCTTAGGCACCTCACCAATTTCCATTGCTTTATTCATCACTTCTTCAGGAAATTACAGCATGGCAGCAATGTGTGCCCTCCCTTACTGTAAAATGCAGGCATATTAGGATTAGGAATTTGTGCACAAGAAACCTGTCCATGTTACTGAAACTAAACTGAGAAAGCTTTGTCTGCATTTCATACTTAATGTGGTTGGGCTTAAGAAAATTACTGTGCAAGGTTAGAGGTTTCCTGTGGAGCCTTTGTCTAAGCTTAGAGCAGAATCGCATGTTGGACAGGGCCTTGTGCCAGCAAGTGTGTTAGCTGCATATTGCCTCACCATTTCAAACTGGGCCATGAATTTCCCTTTGGCTCTTGCTCCTGCTTGTTTTCTCCTCTCTGTTTCCTCCTGTGCATGCTTCCTTAAGCAGTTTCTCCCTTTCCTTGTTCATCCACAGAGATGCCTGCAAACCTCCCCACTCCTACACCGCAGAAAGCATTAAACCAGCAGCAGCCTTCAGGGAATGCTGCATGGATCAGGGCGTGCAGCTGGGTCATCCCTCTGTGCCTGTGCCACAGAGGCATATCCCAAATTGCCAAGTCCTGCAGCTGACCAGATACCCAGAAGTGCAGGTTAATAAGAATATGATAACCTCCGTGTAATTTAAGTTTAGAGAGTGGGAAACATGACTGCTTTAGACATGCTCTGAGCAGACAGGTTTTGCCCTGTGTCTATAGAAGGGCAAAGTGAATTCAAGAGGACAGTTTTGGCCTCTTGAAGCACTTTTCTTCTCTTAAGGCCAGTAACTCTTACATTTTTAATTCAAAGGGCTGGATACAGCCCCAAAAGCTGTTTTTCCAATTTGGCTGCAGTGGACAATCACAATAGGCAAATATCCCTCCCTTACTTCCTGCTGCAGCCATCCTGAACCTGTTTTGGTAGATCCGTATCTCTAGCTGTGGCTATCATTCACAGAATAATAACAGGTTCAGGTTTCCTCAATACCTTTTTTAACTCATGTTTAGTTTATAATTAAAAACTGGTATACCAAAAGAGAAATTACACATCTTCTGCTTCAATTCTCACTGGTTCTGTTCAGGCCTTGGTCTTGGACCATTGCAGCTAAGGCCTTCCTGAGCACCCTGAGTCACCTGTAAGGGACTAAAAGCATTTCCCTGACAGTTATAATAATCCTGTCACTCTTACCAAAATTACTGTTTCTGCAGCACCCCACAGGGAGATCATGGTGTTAAGAGTTGTCTTTTGATGTAATTCCGTGACATTTTTCTTCACTTCCTAAAAATAAAACTGAAATATATTTTGTCTGGAGTGTTGTGGTTTAGGTTTATTAAAATAGCAGTTTTGAGCACTCATGTCAGATGGCTAACTAGATTCCTTTGTAAGACTCTGTGTAGATATTTAGTACTCTTCTGAAAGTTAAGACCTTCTGAGCTGAACATTAGAACCAAGGAGCACAGGCTACATGTTACGTCGCTGTATTTTGGCATACTGTACAGCATTGAAATTGGCCTTGGTTTTAGGTGGTAGCATTTAAATTGCAAGCACAGAGTGACAGTGCTACAATAGCAAATATTAAAATGAGAAATTTCTCTGAGGGGATACTTAGTTGTAGCTTATATATGGAAAACTATTAGATAAAAATAAACCTTAAAAATAATTCTTAAATAGACCCGCAAGGACATTGTATATATTTTTCTCTCGTTAAAATTTCCTGTTGTCTAAAATTATCTTTAATTGGGATTGCATAACCTAACAATGAAACTGCTGAGGATTAGAACAAGCAGACACATTCAGCTCATGGCTTTAATTAGATTAAGCTCTTCATTGCCAGAAGTAAGAGATGGAGCATTAGACCTCTTTAACATTTAATCTGGAGAATGCTTTATAATTGTATTTAATATTGTGAGGCAAAAGTTTACAGAGTGGGAATAAAGCAATCTGCCAACATCTTTTTATGTAATGCTTGCTTAGCTCTTTGTCACATTTTAAAGACACTTACTCAGGAGGGCATACCAAGATAGGGAGGGGTGGTCTCATGTTTGTGGACAGTCTCATACAAAGTCCAGATTACCTCTAAAGTAACTGTTTCAGTAGCTACATTCCTTTCATCCCTATTTAATTCCATGGAATTAAAGGTCCATGGAAAACGTTTGAAAAAGAGTAAGTCTAAATAGTGTTGCTAGTAAGTCATCAAATCTGTGATTAGTCAACCCAGTGAATGGGTGGGAATCACCAGTGAAGCCCTCTTTGTGTTGAAATGCTTTCCAACTCAGTATATGTTAGGTAACTAATAAGCAAATATATTAGCCTTTTCAGGGCTGCAGACTGCAAATTCCCAGAGCAAGCTTTGGAGACTCAAAATTATAGTTTCCCCATCTGCACTGGGTACTAGGCCATCATGATTCAGTAACAGAGTTAAGAGTATTTTATTGAGCTGTATTGTAGTTGGCACTGTTCACCTTTCAGCTACTTATCCGAGACCCTCGAGAGTACAGGACAGAGCTCATTTTCACTTTCTTAGCAGCAGATTCGTGACATGGACTGTGGAGAGGATAATTAGGGTTTATTTGCTTTGCCAGCTCAGCTGTCCCAGATTTAATCACTTCTTTCTTCTCTGAGGCTGCACTGCAATAAAGCCCTAGAGAGAAATCAGGTCTATGACCTCTCTCCTGCAGGTGTTGCACAAGCTGATTCTTTCCTCCTCACCCTTAAAGCATAAATGTCCAGGGAAGAGGACACAGCTGAACAGATGTGCTCTAGCAGTCACCAGCTAGCATGGAAAATGCAAAGGAGCATATTTGTATAAAGGTTGTCTACAAACTTTACTCCTTAGGACGGGCTCAGCCTGGCTGATGAAGCTTCAAGTTTTTCTTGCTCTGTCCAATGCCCTCTCCATGTTTTCCAAACCTTAGATCTGAGCTACACAGCTCAGTACAGAAGATAAACAGTATGGTCTTTATCTCAGAGATCCCATTTATAATTAAAATGGGAAACCAATCTCCTGAGCCCTTATGCTTCTCTTCCAGAGATATTTTGGTAAGACTTGGGAAAATGTTCTCTCTGAAATTACAAAATATTCTGGTTTTGTGAATTCTTTATTTCAACAGAATCTAGGGATTGCAACAGTTGTGTTGATGTGATTACAACGGTTGAACTTGGTTGCAATGCTACAGAGTATTTCAGGTGACCACCCCAGTAATGCAGCTTTCCCAGTGAAAGGAGATTGCCTTTAAGGAGTTTGACCTTCTACTACCTTACAGAATGTCCTTGATGAACTGAGTTCAGGTAACCAAACCTGTCTAAAGGTTTTTCTGCTGGACTAATAAAGTCCGTCATTATTCCGTTCCTTAAATTCAGTAGTAAATTACATTGTGGGAGCATTTACCCTGAGCATGCGTACTCAGACAGAAACAGGTGACGTGGCCTTTTTAAATAAAAGTGTTCTATGAAGGCAATGTGATTTGAAGGGAAAGCAGCTCCTATTAGTACAGTACTCTGCCTTATCACTTGTCTCATTTAAACTGAGTTCCCCTTAGCTGAATCTCTCATTACAAACCTACCTGAGGCAATCACTATGATATGCATGCTTATTTCCAGGCAGAAAGTTTAATATTTCTAATTAGAAAGAGGCTTGCTAAGGTATTTTTAAATCAACTGTCTTTGATCATAAAGACTTCTTGGACATTTTAAACTTTTTATTTATTTATATTGAAACCATTTGTTCCTCATTTAAATACTATTGGAGAGAGCAGAGGCACCATAAATGTTAAAATATGTAGGAAAGATGGTAGTTTTCAGCTAGCTGAAACAAAACTTATTAAGGCTACTGGCTTATTCTCTTAAATGAGTATTTGTGTGAAAACCAACATGTTTCAGTTTTCCCAGAGAGATTTGTGTTGGATTCATTTCAAAGGAAACAATTCTTTCATTTCAAAAGAGTTTGTCTTGCAGTCCCTACATTTATGGGATGTGTATGGAACTAGTGTTTTTGGAGATGCAGGTGCTATGGCTGTTTAAACTACTGGATAGCTTTATGGATACAACCAGCAAAATTAACCAGATAATGATGGTAACCAGTTAGGCAGTGCCATCAATTTCTTCATTCACAGGAAATTACAGGAGTCACAACTAAAGTTAAATTATCAGCTGGAAGTAGTAGTAGTATTTCCACTTTAAAACCAGTAGAGTGTTTTGTGGGGTGCAAACATACTCTGCAGTGATCCCGTTGCATGTTGCTACATGATCTATGGGACTGAAGGGCAGAGGTGCTTCGTCTTGCAGCATTAGGTGCCTGAGGGTTGCGAAGGAGACTTATCCACAGATTAAGCAGCAAGTATAGATGTGGAGTTTGCCCTATATTTCCCATAAGAATAGCACCAGAGGAGAATGTTAAGACATTACTCTAATATTTGAGCTCTTTGATCTTCTTTGACAGAAGCTGCTGTTGAAATTCAAATGATTTATTAATTACAGCATAGCACCTCACAGGGTAAGAAAATTGGGTTGTGCTGTGATTTATTGGGTTGTGCTGTGATTTATAAGCCCAAAAAAAAAAAAAACCAAACCTCATGAAACTTAAAAAAAAACTGGGGAGCCTCTGAAGGCACTGAATGCTGAAGCCCAGATTTAACAAAGCAGTTAAGCTTTTATCAACCTGGCAAAGCAGTTGCCTTCCCTTTTCTCTAGTCACCCTTTGTGTAGTTATTGCATGTTTCCAGGGACTGAAGGAGAGGAAAAGAATCAAAGAATGAAAGAGGAGAATCTTCCTGAAAAAAAACTACAAATTCAGGAAAGAGAGAAGAAACAGTGTTTCTTCTTGGGTATGATTGTCTCACCTGGTAAGAAGATGCTAGTTTGCCTGGGATTCAGTAATTTTGCTTGGGTACAATTAGCATTTGAGCCAGACTCATCCCCTTGTCAGGTTGCAAAGCTGCAGGATTTTACAGTTTAAAAGAACTATTTTACTGTATTCATAAAAAATGGCTGTCCTAGGTTCAGCTGTAATGGTTGGTTTTGCCCTTAGTAGCTGGTACAATGCTGTGTTTTGGCCTGAGAACAGTACTGATAACACACCAGTGTTTTTAATTGTTGCTAAGGAGCACGTACCCCTATGAAGGACTTCTAGTCTCGTGCTCTGCCAGTGAGGAGGGCCATGGGAAACCAGGAGGAATCAGAGACAGGACACCTGACCCAAGCTAGCCAAAGGGGTATTCCATACCACAGCACATCATGCCCAGTACAGAAACTGAGGGGAGTCACTCAGAAGGCCAAGATTGCTGCTCAGGTCAGGCTGGGTATTGGTTGGCAGGTAGTAGGCAGTTGCATTGTGCATCACTTGTGTTTACTGTGGGATTTTTCCTTCCCTTTTTAGTTTTGTATTCTCTCCTCTTGTTATTTCCCTTATCATCGTTATTATTGGTGGTAGCAGTAGTAGTTTTGTATTATACTTTAGTTATTTGACTGTTCTTATCTCAACATGTGGTGTTTACATTCTTTTGATTCTCTTCCCCATCCCTCTGGGAGAAGGGTGGGGAAGAAAGGGTAGAATGAGAGAGCAGCTGCATGATTCTGAGTTACCAGCTGGGCTTCAACCATGCCAATGACTCAAGAAAGTGCTTTTCAGCAAAACAATTGAAACAATTGTTTCAACACTGAAACAATTATATTTTTATTTAAAAGCACAGAAGAATGTGATACTATGGAGAACATCACCTCTCCTCTATAGGAAGCGTGGCTAAAAGGCTGCAAGTGTTGGTGGTGTAAGAGAGGCTGGCCCTATGCCATACCTTTGTGGTTAAGTTAATGTGAGCAGCTCTCATATTCTTTTGCACCCTTGGTAACTTCTGTGAAATAAACAGACTCCTGTTCCTCTGTAATAAAAAAATTTGAGAGTTAGCAGTAGACTACAGTCAATGAACACCCACTGATGGCAGTGTTCTTTGTTCATTGCTTCAAATAACACTGCAGCACACAGTTCCATGTGGATATGAGGATATGTTTACCAAACTACAACAGTGCAAAAAGCGAAATACTGCTATTTGCACAATTGGCCAGAAGGAAAACTCCCATGCTTACTTGTTTGTTTATTCATCGTTTCTAGGAAGCTGAATTGTTATACTTCGGGGAAAGCTAGGGAAATGTTCTTGCATTGCCAGCTATTTGCCTTGCAAACATGATAAGCTAATGAATTGTCAAGGTCAAATTTGTAAATAATCAAGATTCCACCAAACAGGCATAGCTCGTCTGTTTTCTCCATGAAAATTTACATACAGGTTTTATTTTTGAAAGCTCTTAAAAATAGTCAATCCAGAATGGTCTTTTTCCCCAAACTTTTGTGGCTGTTCTGTGCACTTACCTTTGCACATCAGGAGTTTCTATGAAAATTTCCTCTGGAGCTGTGGTCAGTATACATGTCCAGTCCTACAGCAGTTTTGTTCAGGGCCAAGACATAGGGAAAAAGACCATGGTCACCTATTTCAACACAGCAATATCATGGTGCAGGGTCTGTGCTTCTCTGAAGAAACATCTGGGTTTTGCTCTTATTTCACAGTGAAGATTAGGTTCTTCATGTTTGTTTATCCCTTCTGGTTTAGGAAAACTAGCAGAGATGTGAAAAGTGTTGCTAATTGACCACAGAATCCACTATGTTTTCTAAACTTACTCTGTAGCTTTGCTACCTCACTAAGGAAAGTTGTACTGTTAAGGATTATGTTTCAGAGGAAGGAAGACTTACTTGCAGTCAGTGAAGGTACCTTAAAAATTATCACAAGAACAATGACACTAACTTAGCCTTTGGATCAAGTTCCACCTCGGGCAGTTATTTCAGCCTTCCCCTTTCATAATTCACCTGTGCAATTTCAACTGGTGATGGCTTTTTTGTATTCCATCAAGAGTCGCTGTGCTGTATTGCTAGCATATCACAATTATTGCTTCCCACCGCAGTACTGGCTGCAATTCATGGATGGCTGAGTAATCTGTTTATGTGGGCTCAGGATGTATTACAGTCTTGCTGATGAAAGATGTAATACTAAAAGCAATTTTAATGTGACAATTGATTTTTTTTTTTTTTTTTAAAGTTTGATTTGGTTGTCAGAGTCTGTACCTAATGCTTATGTTACTGTGATTGCTCCTCTTACAGCATGCCAGGCCAAAAGAAAGGGAGGGATAGAGCAGAACACAATCAAAAACTCACTTGGAAAAAAAAATTGCCTCTTTATAAAGAATGTGGGAAATCAAATGCAGCATTTATTTTCCTTTGAGCTCAGGTGTCTGGTATTTGGTAAAAGTGACCTAAAATGGGAGGAGGAATTCTGTTTCAATTTTATTACATTTACAAGGAAGATGGGGATTATTATGTATTTATATTTGCATTTTCACATATAGTAAAAACACAGATTTTATCTGTCCTGGGAGACACCTATTCTGAGTAGTTCAACTTATGTCCTCTCAAGAACAGAGTGGCAAAAGGTTCGTTTTAGCATCATTTAAACATAGAAACATAGACTAGTGGGCTGGAATTTACCTTAAAGATCATCTGGTTCCAATCCCCCTGCCATGGGCAGGGACACCTTCCACTAGACCAAGTTGCTCAAAGCCACGTGCAACTTGACCTTGGACCATTCCAGGAGTGGGGCATCTACCACCTCTCTGGGCAACCTGTGCCAGTATCTCACCACCCTCACAGTAAAGAATTTCTTTCTTATATCTAATCTAAATCTACTCTCTTCCAGTTGAAAGCCATTACCTCTTGGCCTGTCACTACATGAAGCCTCTTCTCCAGGCAAAACAACCCCAATACTCTCAGCTTGTCATGTATGAATAACACTTTGGGGAAAGAGAACAGTTTTACAAAGACCAGTAGCATTACAGAAATATCATTTCAATCCCTCTAAAGTTCATTAACAGAACCAGAGATAACGAAACATTTCTTTACCTGGTATTTCTGAGATGAAATGAAAACAACAGTATGGATATACTGATCACCTCTATCTCTTTTCAGGCCTTTTTATGTACCAATTAAAAAAAAAAAAAGAGAGAGATTGGCCCCCTTAAAATTATTTTTGAACTGTCAACTTACACTATTGTTTAGATAATTTAAGTAATGCAAGAATATGTGCACCCTGCTGCATCAATTTGTATCTGCAATAAGTGCATGAACTCTAGTGAAATTTCATCCAAGATATAAAAAGGTAGTGAGAGCAGGATTTGGTTTTGTGATTGCAGTAATTAGTCACCTAAATTGGGCCTTTATTTTTACTCTTGAAAAAAAATCACAACTCACTACAATACATTGAGATGGAGGGAAGCCAGCTGGCATGTCCATGTCTATCCATTGACTGAATAAATACAGTGTCATTAAATAATTTTCTGCAAATATAAAATCATAATTATTTAATTATCTTCTCTTCTTTGCCAAGGCAGTAAGCCTGATGTGAATATGCTTTCTTCCACCCAGTATGTAATACTGACAGAATATTCTCCTACAGCAATACTTAAGTCACACCTGCCTGACTCCCCTTTGATATCTAAAAGACAAGATAAAAGGCTATTTAATCTCCAAAATATTCAAGATAATTCTAAGCAGATTTTAAGTCCTGCAGGTTTTTACTTCTTAAGCATTACACAAGAGATGCTTGCAAGAACCCACCCAGTAAGTGCTCAGTGGTTTTCATACACTCACCGTGTGTAGCCCTTGGCTTTTTTCTCAAATTCAGCCTTCAAAACCCTAATTTTTATTTTTTTTTTACTTTTCCTTGGATTTGTTTTCAGTAACTTTTCATTCTCCATTGTTTTATTTCTTGGCTTTGTGGATAATCATATATTTCTGTGGTTGGTGTCAGTTTGCATGGTTATTGTTATGCATAGTTATTATTATGTCAGATACCACAAAGCAGGAAATCCTGCCCATATTCATGGACATGTCTGCTTGACTGAGCTAATACCTTTGAAACTTAGAAGTACTACAGTATTCCATCCCTGGCAGCGTTCAAGGCCAGGTTAGACGAAGCCTTGGGTGACATGGTATAGTGTGAGGTGTCCCTGCCTATGACAGGGGGGTTGGAACTAGATGATCTTAAGGTCCTTTCCAACCCTAACTATTCTATGATTCTATTGACATCTCATTTATTTTCAGCCTGTACCTTTTAAATAAACAGCAAACCAGGAAAAAAATAATGACAACTGCTTGCTACTTTTCAGCAAAAGTCTGATGTTCTTGTGCCTTTCTTAGTTTCTTAAAGCTATCTGCAGGCTTTGGGGGAACTGAAAAAATACTTACTTTACTTTACCTAGGGAGCAATGCTTGGAGATCTCTGGGAC
Organism: Agapornis roseicollis; assembly: GCA_002631895.1. NCBI lineage: Eukaryota > Metazoa > Chordata > Aves > Psittaciformes > Psittacidae > Agapornis > Agapornis roseicollis. Next base: position 35,579 of record NDXB01013959.1, read on the forward strand.
TTTTAAGCTTCAGTAGATGCCAGTGAGAGAGGCATCTGAAGAAATATACCAGGGCTAAGACCCAAATTCATTTTAAGTTCCTGTTAATCCACATAGCTTACAATATGAACACGGTTTACAGAATTAACTCTTTGCAGCAAAACAAAGATTTCCTGAACCTGTTAATAGAATTGGACATACAAAAAGTTATCAGTAAAACTTGATCTTTCTTGGTGTTCCTAGAGCATCCCTCAGATGTGTAATGCTGCAGCATCCAGCTTGGCATCATGGTTTTATTTAGCATGCAGAAATAAAGGGTAGCCGCTGCGTATCCCACCCAACCTTTAAGAGAGTGTAGGAGATGTACAGTCTCTAGACAGCATAAAGAAAATTTCCAAACCAGAAGTATTTTCAGGTTTTTATTTATTTGTTTAATTGCCTGCAAAGTAAAGCCTTTAATACATACAAACAAATCAGCTCAAAAGCAAGAGGGTTCATGTCTAATTAGCCTAATTATCAGGCTACCACATCAGCAACAAGTGACTTGAAAAGGTACAGTAAACGGGTAAGTCAGCAGGTGAGCATATTTTGGGTTTTCCTTTGTTAAGCAGCTGATGAGAACTCCTCTCTGAACATCAGGGTGGATCAGAATGGCATGCACTAGTCATCTTTACACTAACAAGAGATCTTTCCATTCCAGTATCTTTGAACTCATAAGGTTTGTTGATACTAAAAACACTCTGTGTTTGGTTGTTCAACCAGTAAAAGTTCACCAATATTCTAAAGCTCTAGCATGCATAGGTCAGTCCACCTAAATTATCATTATCATCTTAATAGGATGACAGGATACTTGTTTAGTGTTTAAAAAGCTAAACATGGAAATATTTAGCTAGCATGGAAATATTTAGAATATAATTCTGTTATTAGTCATTCTCTATGCTCAGAGAAGGGAAGAAATTTTGTTTTACAAACAGCTGCTTCTGTCTTTACCTTTTCGCTTCTCACTTTACCTTCCCGCTTCTCACTTTACCATCACATTTCAGAATGCAGCATCTTTGCTGTGAATAGCAATACATAAAAGAGTATTTAGCTCGGTATTTACTCAGTCGAGCTTTAAAAGTTTGTTTCTTCATAAAAGCATAATTGGGGGATTTATTTATCTTTTTTTTAAATGCAGGGCAGCTGCTTCATCTTATTAAAGCAGAAAAGGCAAATATTTGATAACGTTGTCATTTTGGAAGTGCACACAGTTGCTGTATTGAGGCAGCATCATTACACACAATCAGTTACACAGCTCTAGTTACACAGTCGAGGTGCAGATTGGAGTGCCAGCCAGCCCTACAGCAAAATGCAACATAATGCAGAGAAGTTCTGTTGTAAAATAGTACATCAGGGAATTTTATTTTTGTCTACTTTGTCCTCCTTCCCTCCAAAAGGTTCATTAGTCTCCAGGGAAAGATGCAGTTTAATTCTTGCCTTTTAAAGAACTATGTAAAAGGATAATTCTAGTCACTTTTCATGCAGATACTTGAACACCTGTTTCTCCTTCATTTATCAGTCTAAGAATATTAGTTCAGGATAACACCTACTGCTCTGGGTTTTTTTACCTCTTAATAATGAGGTGAATACCACAAGTGGCTTTTCTGTAAGCCTTAAACAAAATTATATGCAACAAAATCATGAGATGCAGGGGTCGTATGATAATTTAGCTATAACATGAAGCTAAATTTGACATGCCATCACATGTAACTGTTGTGTTTCTTTACAGTGTATTCATCTGAAATGTACACCACCCCGTATTCTGTGAGCCTGCTCTTTACTATGGAAATTCAAATATCTTGTAGCTAACTAGTTTCAAGGAACCTTGCAATATTTGAAGATTATCAATGTCATCTTTTCCTGCTGCTTATTCCTCATTTGCAATTATAATAATCCATGATATTTCAGCCATATCCACAGCAGCTAATTATGATGGCAGAAATAGACTGACATCTATTGCTATTATGCAACAGAAATAAGTGAACTTCCACAAAAATAAATCATCCAGATCTTACTGATGTAAAAAAAGACCAGGATGAAGTTGTAACAGAAGGATATTTAGGTAGATTTAATCATTAAATTGTAATATTTCTTCACTTACATCTGCATTTTGAAGTTACTTTGCGAATAATTTGATGTATTTATAACAACATAATGGCATTTTGATAATCTTCAGAAAAATATTTCAGGGTAGTGTCAGCTGTCATCAAACTCGTACTTCTCTGTGGAGCTGTGATTCTGCAGCCTCTCTGTGGTTCTTTTGTGAAGCATTATTCAGAAACTGCAGAACAGCTCAACTTTATTCTCTTTGTTAAAGAAACATCTGCAGTCAGGTCATTACCTGACACTGGGCAGAATTTCACATTTTAGGTTTGAATTCCATTGGCACTTCATGTACTGCACTGTCAGAAAGCAATCGATAATAATTAAGATTTTCCAGTATGAAATATAGCACATTATTGTACTTCTGAGATCTAAAAGGAAAAAAAAAAGTTTGTTGGTTTTGTTTTTTTTGTTAAAAAGTCTTAGCTTTCTCTGGAATTAATGAATGAAGAATGCTGAAGCCCATGTTGTAAGAGGGTTCTAAGTCTGATTCTACATTTGCTAGCAACCAGTGCGTCACGTGCCATGAAACCTGATCCCATTTTTGTGATTTTAGGTGCTGATATGTTGGCCTCTGTATGACTTATCAGGTCTGATTTAATCACACAAGAAAAATCCCCTGACATGCATGGTGAGGAGATAAAATTCAGTTTCCATTCAGAAGCAAACTAGATGTCTTTGCACATTTCCTGACAATTAGATTATCAAATACAGTGTATAGTTTTGTGTGTTGGGATCGAGGGTTTTTTTCTCCTGATTCATTAAACACATACTTTAAAGATAAATGCAGTCAAGGACAGACATAGTAGATCAATCTGAAGTTTATGTAGCCCATCATCTTCTCTTGCAGTCAAGAGTTATGTTTAGTAAAAGCATATGCAAGAAACAAGTATGTATTTATCTGTCCTCTCACACAACAAGCTAGATTGCAGCACTCAGAAATTCATAAGCCAAAAGCTGCATCCAAATTAAGGAGCCATGTGTGGATTTATCCTCCATCGCTTTGTGTCTTTTGAACCCATTTTCACTTAACGGATACCTCTTGCAGTTAATTCCACAATGAGAAAAGACTTTGCACGCAAAAGCATCCCTGGGACTGTTTTTGGTTTGGTTTTTTTTTCAGATGCAGTCTGATCATTTGTTCATTGTTTTTTATGTCTTGCATTTTATAAATGAGTGAACGACTATTCATGGTGTTATATACCTCTGTTACATTCCCCATTGGTTTCCCATGGTGTGGACTTCTGTTTTGTATTTGCTGTAACATGGTATTTACTCTAACATGGCCCATGGTCCTGATGGCAGGTTATGCAGACTGACTTATGTCTCTGTCTGTTGTTATGGCCCCAGATTTGGAGCAATGGGTGATGACCACACTGCATGAGAGCAGGAGCTCACACTGCTGCCAAAGGCTATCTTATGCATTTAGAAGGCAAAAAAAACCTTTCTGGCCTGAGTTTAGCCTCATCTCTGGGTCCAAAAGAGTGCAGAGGCTGTAGGGATGCTTTGAAGGGCTATGCCAAGCCACAGGTGCCCTACCTGGTGCAGTTCCCACCAGAGGTTATATAGAATATGTGCTGATGTTGGCTATCCTGTTTTGTGCCTTGATTTTCCTCCAGGTGAACTACATTGTTCATACAGAGCACAGCCTAGGTGACAGTTACCATGTAATTTTGTGAATATCAGGGGACCAGGACCTTGGTATAAAACATGACAAAAATGCATTTTCACTACTACTCTTTATTCTTGTACAAGATGCGCCATCCCTTTAATCATTCTTTCCCATGAATTTTTTAGTTCTGCTGGTTTAGTTCTCTGTTTGGAGATGGATAATCAGTCTTGAATTAGCTGTGGACTAGTTAGTACACTAGCACAGAGGTGCTGTATTTATTTCCTAGTAATTCCTATTTTCTGTTTCCTCTTTCTACACAACCATTAAGACGATGTTTTCAGAGAATTCTCTGCAGAGTTTCCAAGCACTGTCTTCTGAGTGTGAATGACTAATTTAGCTGTTATTAAGTGTGCATAGTTAGGGATGCCTATTCCCAAATGTCTTTTTTGTCTTATCAATGTTGAATTTTGTCACATGTCACTTAGTATTAGAAGATCTTTTGTAGCTCTAAGCAGTCAGCCTTGGTTTTGACTTCAGTCAGCAGATTTTTTTCCTCCCTATTGCGAGCCTTTCTAGAAATGTGTCTTTGTAAAGAAGAGAGCAGGTTATACCACAGCCCTCTCTTTTATGTTTGGGGCGTTCCTCCTTGCTCTCTATCTTGGAGCTATTCAGCCTGGAGTAGAGAAGGCTGCATGGAGACCTCATGGCAGCCTTCCAGTATCTGAAGGGAAACTATAAAGGATGCTGGGGAGGGACTCTTCATCAGGGTTTGTAGTGATAGGTCAAGGTGTAATGGATTTAAACTTGAATAGGGGAAGTTCAGGTTAGATATAACGAAGAAGTTCTTACCTGTGAGGGTGGTGAGGCACTGGAATGGGTTGCCTAGGGCAGGTTGTGAATGCTCTATCCCTGGCGGTGTTCAAGGCCAGGCTGGACAGAGCCTTGGGTGACATGGTCTACTGTGAGGCATCCCTGCCCAAAGCAGGTGGGTTGGAACTTGATAATCTTAAGGTCCTTTCCAACCCAAAGCATTCTGTGATTCTATGTTATTAATGCACTAGAGGATGTTCAGCCTTTTCTCTTGCAATTTTAAGTCTTCCAGTGACCTTAACATAAGGGTTTGGAACTCTGAAGGCACTAACATGGAACAGAGTATCTTCATTCATAGACTTCTGTGAGCTTCCCACCTCAAACCCAGGATGATTCTTCTTCTATCTCCCTTCAGTGCTTGTTCTCCTATTTCTAGTTCTGCTCTATATTTCTGTTCCTACACTGGTTGTATGGAAACCAAGCTAACTGGTCTGTAATTCTCAGGTGACTTTTGGACTATATAAACAGCAACCTTCTATTTGCCACCTCCCACTTTTCTGTCTTATGTAGGTTATATACCATGCTAATCAGTTCATGTTTGATTCCTAAGGAATTCTGCAAAGAAAACTGCCCAGTCTTGACAGTTTGCTACTCTTTGTTTTATTGATTTCTTTAAAAAGTTCTTCAAGTGGCACTTCATTTAGAATGACTTCCACAGCTTCTTTAAAGAAGACTTTTCATGACCAGGAAAAATATTTAGCTTGTTCACCACGACCTTTACCCTTCTGGACCAATGCTTTTAACCTTAGATCAGCTATGAATGTGCAAATTTTCTGTTTGGTTTTCCACACATTTAACAGGTAAACTTTATTAAGTTCTGGACAGTAGGGACACTTAGACTGGAATACTGCTCTTATACCTTTACTTTGTATAGTATTATCTACATTTTTAATGTGATTGCACCATAAGAACTGTCTAGGCTATCACCATACCCTTTCACTTCACTGTTCTTCCTGCCCATTATTTTCCAAATTTGCTTCTCATATCAGTTCTGTTATTGTCTAAAGGTTGTTGGTATCTTCAACTCTGTCTTCCTATCCCAGACAAGCATCATTACTGGTTTTACACACTAAAAGAAGCACTAAGATAACATATAATACTGAGTGTAAAAATGCCTTGTATTTCCAGATAACCTCAGCACTTTCTGGAGAGGACCCTAAAACGATTTTGTCATTGGTAGATTTTTTGTAAAACATACTGAAATTGCATGTGTGGCTTTACTGTAGCTTGAACTATTGTCCTGGGTTCAGCAGCAGCAATTTTTTCTCCTTCTTAGTAGCTGATGCAGTTCTGACTTTCAGCCTGGGAACATAGCTGATAACACCAATGTTTTTTGTTGTCACTAAGTAATGTTTATTATGACCAAGGAACTTTCTGAGTCTCATGCTCTGCCAGGGAGGAAGGGAGGCTGGGGGGAGGCAGGGACAGGACACCTGACCCAAACTAGCCAAAGAGGTATTCCATACCACAGCATGTCATGCCCGGGGAGGTAATGGGGAGTTACCCAGAAGGACACTCACACTTCCCAGTTGGGCTCATTTTCGGTGGGTAGTATCGTACTCTCTTCCCTTGTTATTTTCTTATCATAATTATTATTGGTGATAGCAGCAGTGACTTGTGTTATACCTTAGTTACAGGAAAGAAAGAGGGGGGAAATTAGAAACTGGATTTAAACCACAACAGTTCTTTTTGGCACCCAACATGGGGCACAAAGGGTTGACATAATGACAGATCTGACCAGATTTATAGTCACTCTTCACAATGCTGATTTATTGGCTTTTACTGTTGTTTCTCTTGACCTCACAGTTTCAGAATGTTGTATCTTACTTAGAGCCGGTATTTGCTCTGTTAGTGTTCTTCAAGTGTGGGGCTTGGGTTAAGGTTCTTGTTTCATTGTACTTTCTGGCAATGACTTGTAATACAGGGGGGAGCTCCAGCAACAGGATGGGATGGATGTGGCCGTGGACTTGCACCTAGCCGTCCCACTGCTCTTCACCCTCCTGGTCCTCGCCCTCGCCTCCGTCTTCGTAAGGCTGTGGGGAGCCGAGGTGGGGGTGGGAGCCGGCGGCAGCCGAAGTGGCCCGGGAGAGCAGCCCCGGGGACCAAGCTGCCTCGGGAGCAGGGCCGGAGGCCGGCAGGGAATGGCTGCCGGTGGAGGAGGTCGGGGCTGTCGAGGAGAGGGGAGGCGGCGGCTGCCGAGCAGTGGGAGGAGGAGGCAGAGGGGCCGAGCCCCGCGGAGGAGCCGAGCCCCGCGGCCGAGCACAGCCCGAGGCGGCCGAGAGCATTGCCCGGGAGCCGCCCACCGAGCTCCACGAGGATGCAGGAGAGCGCGGAGCATTCCCCAGTAAGGCAGAGGAGGAAGATCTGGACTCAGGAACAGGGAAGCTGGCGGTGGGAGAGCCGGCGAGCACAGCAGCTACAGCAGCCCCGGTGACAAGCACAGCAGCATCATCTGAGTGTTCTGAAGGGTTTGAATGGCCTTTGGGTACCCTTTGGACCTGTCTGCTGATTGTGATGGGGATCAGCATGGTGGCACACATACCCACGACCATTTTGTCTGATCTCAAAAGTTAAGCAGAGTCAGGCTTGGGTCTTGTCTAGGGTTAGACAACAATATAGGAGGACCAGGAGATTTTCCCCAAGGCTGGACAGTCATGGGTGGCAGGGTGTATGGGATAGTATGGGCAAGTATCTAGGTCAGTGGCCCCCTCCAGTACTTTGGAATTTCACCACCAAACAAATGCAAAATCCAGAAAAATTAGTAAAACACTTAAATGAGGTTTTGTCTCTGGCATTACCAGAGACAGACAAATCATGGCAATGTCCTGGGGCTTGGCCTGTGCTTACAGAGCCCTGTTCAACACTATCCAGCACCTTCAAAAGGATAAAAATGTCCCTGGATCTGAGGGCAAAGCACCAACAGTGCAGCTACTCCAGCTCCAAGCACAGCAGCTTCATCACCCCCAGCAACAAGTACTCAAACCACAGTGATAATCACTGCAGCTAAACCAGAGGATCAATTCGTACCAGTATCAGTTGCCCCTGTACGCAAGAGAAAAAGCAAAAGACAGGCAAGAAGGGTGAAGCAAGATGAAGAAACAACAGACTCACCACCTGGACCAGCATCTGATCAAGAGTCATCATCACATGATGAAGAAGAAGAAAAGGTGACTTCTTGAGCTCGGACCTCAGCCGAGCTACAGAATATGCGAAAAGATTTTACCTGTCGACCAGGGGAGCACATCATTACCTGGTTGCTCCAATGCTGGGACAATGGGGCTGATGGTCATGAACTAGAAGGTACAGAAGCCAAGCAGCTGGGATCACTTGCTAGAGAAGGGGGAATAGACAAAGCAATTACAAGAGAGAAAAAAGTCCCTCAGTCTTTGGAGACGGCTCTTGGCAGCTGTGAAAGAAAGGTTTCCATACAAGGATGATGTTATGAGTCGTTCGGCCACGTGGACTACTTTAGACAAAGGCATCCAGTCTCTGAGGGAATCGGCCATCGGAGAGATGATCGATCACATCAAGCCGAATAACAGGGATATACCCATAGACCCAGGTGAATTCGAATGTACATGACCCATGTGGCGGAAACTTACACAGAATGCACCATCAACATATGCCCATTCATTGGCAACAGTAACCTGGAATGACATAGTACCACTAGCAGTGGATGGAATGATTCATAAACTCTGAGAGTTCGAAGACAATCTCACCCCTTCCATCATCTCAGCTGTGGAAAAACTGTCCCAGGATCTCAAACAACTGAGGGACGATCTATCCAGCTCCTCGCGTGTACCAACATATGTCTCAGCTATTAACAGAAGGCGGCCTATTGTTCGAGAAAGAAGATATAGAAGGTATACGCCACAGGCCACCCTATGGTTTTACCTGCGGGATCATGGAGAAGACATGACGAAGTGGGGTGGAAAACCTGCTTCAGCTTTGGAGGAACAAGTGGGTAAATTGAAGAGGGGAGCAAGGACCAAGACTGATCATCCCATGAGAGCTGCGGCTTCAGTTTCCGGTGAGCAGGTTCCCAGATGGAGAGGAAGAGCTGATTTTACTCCAGCTCCTGTGATAATGAAGAATAATCCCTTTCAACAGGACTTAAGTGTCCAACGTTGTGATGACTATTAGAGGGGCCCTGCCTCCAGTCAGGGGGAGGTAGGGGACGATTGGATTTACTGGACTGTGTGGATCAGATGGCCTGGCACATCAGTCCCACAGAAGTATAAGGCTCTAGTATATACTGGTGCACAGTGTACCCTGATGCCATCAACCTGTCAAGGGGTGGAATCTATCTGTGTTTCTGGAGTGACAGGAGGATCCCAAGAGTTGACTGTACTGAAGGCTGAAATCAGCCTGACTGGGAGGAAATGGCAAAAGCACCCCATTGTGACTGGTCCAGAGGCTCCATGCATTCTCGGCATTGACTATCTCAGGAGAGGGTACTTCAAAGACCCAAAAGGGTACTGATGGGCTGTTGGTATTGCTGCTTTGGAGACTGAGGAAATTGAGCAGCTGTCCACCTTGCCTGGTCTCTCAGAGGATCTTCTGTTGTGGGGTTGTTGAAAGTCGAAGAACAACAAGTGCCAATTGCGACCACAACAGCGCACTGGTGACAATATCTCACCAACTGAGTTGCCCTGATTCCCATTCATAGGCTGATCCGTAGACTGGAGAGTCAGGGAGTGATCAGCAGGACCCACTCACCCTTTCATAGCCCCATATAGCCAGTGCGAAAGTCTAATGGAGAGTGGAGACTAACAGTAGACTATCATGGCCTGAATGAAGTCACACCACCATTGAGTGCTGCCGTACCAGACATGCTAGAACTTGAGTATGAACTAGAGTCAAAGGCAGTCAAGTGGTACGCCACAATTGATATCGCCAATGCATTTTTCTCAATTCCTTTGGCAGCGGAGTGCAGGCCACAGTTTGCTTTTACTTGGAGGGGTGTGCAGTTCACTTGGAACCGACTAGCCCAGGGGTGGAAACACAGCCCCACTATCTGCCATGGACTGATCCAGACTGTACTGGAACAGGGGCAAGCTCCAGAACATCTGCAATACATTGATGACATTATTGTGTGGGGTGATACAGTGGAAGAAGTCTTTGAGAAGGGGAGGAAAATAATCCAAATCCTGCTGAAAGCTGGTTTTGCCATAANTGGAAGAAGTCTTTGAGAAGGGGAGGAAAATAATCCAAATCCTGCTGAAAGCTGGTTTTGCCATAAAACAGAGTGAATTCAAGGGACCTGCACAGGAGATTCAATTTTTGGGAATAAAATGGCAAGATGGACGTAGGCAGATCCCCACAGATGTGATCAACAAGATAACAGCAATGTCTCCACCAACTAGTAAGAAAGAGACTAAGGCTTTCTTGGGTGCAGTGGGGTTCTGGAGAATGCACATTCCAAATTGCAGTTCGATTGTAAGCCCTCTTTATTATGTGACCCGGAAGAAGAATGATTTCAAATGGGGCCC